>JAZHYW010030089.1:0-55853 GCA_037355805.1 Ixodes ricinus
ACACACACAAAAAAATATATATAGGGTGTATTCACTGGCGGCCATATCTGTGTGCGCTATTGCTGAGCACGTGCTGATGGCTAGCTTCCACAGTTATTTTGCAACCTGCACCCCGCACCATCGAGATTGCCGGTCTTGGCAGCCTATAATTGTGAGCTCGTCCTGAGCATGCGCTCTAAACAGTGACCTCAAATATGGCGGCCAGTGAATACCCCAACGTTTATAGATACTTCTCCAGTTCCGTATCTCCTCGGCGCGCCTGTGGGGAGGAGGCGGCCCGGCGCGGTCCCCGCCACCGCAGCGCTGCGGTCGAAGGTTGCGCCATCAGGACGATCGCCGCCCCTTGCGCGCAATGTTCAGCACGCCTACTGCAGCCCGGGATCTCGGCTGATTTCGCGAGTAACGCGCTATTATTTTAATTTCGGTCGTTTTTGAACAGAAGGTAACTTGCAAATGATGTAACACCGAAAATAATACGTACGTGCAAGCGGTTCAGCCTTGGCCCGCAGCGGTTGTCACTATGCTTGGTTGCCTCACGTCGTCAATAAAAACGAGCGAGACGAGGATCGTTCGCGCGGTCGGTATGAATTTATTCCATATATTCACAGAACGCACGTAATGATTTAATGTCGCGAAAAAAAAAGCTGCGCGTCGCAATTGCGCCGTCCTGGGCATTTTTTTCTTTTTTGTCTTACAAAATATATCGATCTTACCTATGCTATTTTAGAAGATTTGCTCAACTTGCAATTTAGTAAAGTATCTACAGAAACTGCTCATTCACAACACATTAAACAAGCCGTAACACAATCAATTTTATTTTGCTAACTCGCAAAAAATAAAAAAGGGCTTCAAATCACGCGCAAAACAAAGCCTGTTACAGTTAAAGCTCCACTATACAAGCTTGGCCTTTTTCCTTTCTCTTTGGGCCCTTATGGCACTATCGTTTTCTTGGCACTTTTTGCGTGCGAAAAAGTGCATACGTCACGTCACAACGAACGTCGTATCACAAACCGTCGAAAGCAATCACACACTCGAAGGGCAGAAAACCAACAGATCACGTAACAAACAGCGCGAACAGCGAGCGAAAATGCAAGCCCAACCACGTAACCGGAGCTGGCCTGGCCGGCACACACGCGCAAGCTTCGATCGCAGCGCCCTCGCAGTCCCTAGGGATTGGTCGCGCCCGCCTGGAGAGGGGCAGTTCGGGAACTGGAGAAGTATCTATAAACGTTAGAATACGCCCTATATCAGGGTGTCGAACCGGAACCGAACCGAACCGAAAACCGGAACCGAACCGGTATTTTTTCCGGAACTGAACCCGAACCCGAACCGTTATATTGTTATCGCGATGAACCCGAACCGGAACTGAACCGGAAAAAAATAACGGTTACCGGCTCATGTCAAAACGGTTCGGCCACGCGCTGTTGACAATGAATGTGCTATCAATGCCATTTGTTTTTTAAGTGCCGTCAACTGACACACACCTCGCTTACATATTTTTCTTCTCCACTCAGTCTTAGGAATATAAACGCTGCATCCATGAATCTTGACAAACGCTGCATCCATGAATCTTGACATAGGAACCAGTATTGCGCTGGTCGCGGCTTGCACGGAAGAAAGAAAATCGAAAAGCTGTGCAAAAAAAAAAAATCGCGTCACGGGATTTCATTTTCCTACAATCTCGTAAATCCTAAATGCTGCTGTGTGCTCATTTCATAACACGTTTCTAGAACGTGATGTTGCAATTTTTTTATTTTTTATTTTGATGTTGTTATTTTGATGTTATTTTGATTTTGTTATTTTGATGTTGCAATTTGTCATTTATAATTTCCGAACCTGTTCGCGAACCGGTTCAGCGCCCCGAACCGGTTCGCGAACCGGTTCGCGGATCGAATTAATCGAACCGGAACTGAACCGGAACAAAATTAATTTACCTGAACCTGAACCGTAACCGAACCCGTATTTTTTTCGGTTCGACACACTGATATATATATATATATATATATATATATATATATATATATATATATATATATATATATATAATAAACTTGCGATGGAGCAGAGAAAGGCAGTTCGTTTTATTTATGGAATGTATAAAATGCTTGACTCCTCGTCTTCATTAATGACAGCAAACAATATTAAATCACTCGAACAGCGTAGAATGATTGCGAGATTAAAATATTTATTTCTACTTTATCATAAGCTGTGTTGAATCAAGATTATATTTGATCCCATCATCTTCCAAGAACACTGGACATCATCATCAGTTTTCCAAAATGCCAATGTTTGCTAGAACTAACGGTCGAGTGGGCTAGCGCACACCAGCTCGGAGCACGTCGAGCGAAAGCTCGCTCTGCAGAACCCAGGTATCCTGGGTTCAATCCCCACCCTGCCCGTTTCGATCTGGATGAGCATCGTACCGGCGTGCGGTCGTGTACCACTACTGCATGGTGCATGTTAAAGGCCCCAGGCTAGCAGTCGTACTGCACTGGCTAAATTTCTTATCTACAATGTGTAACAATGTCGCCATGTTCTGGCAGACTGAGCTCCTGCTGTATAAACAGCTAACAACTAATTTGTTTTTGTTTGTTTGTCTAGAACTAACATGTTCATATATTTCTTCTTTCCACGTACCAAATCTCATTGGAACGTCCTTTCTTCTGATATTTTTTTAAAGATGATTTTAACGAAGTTCTGGATGGCCACGCATTCTAAATGTCATTTCGTTTGCAGTGTTTGGATTTGTTTTCTAAATATTACAGCGAGCTGTTAAGGGCTAGTTTCCCCAGGATCGTGCCCCGGCCCCGCAAAGAAATGAAGACACCGAACTCTGGACACCTACCGCCATCTATGAGAGAGGGTGGCAAGCCACGTACCTGGTTGCCGCCGTCGCTCATAGATGGCGGCAGTCTTTCCACTCTGGCTTGCCGACTTGCGGCCGGCCATTACTTTCCATTCTACAGCTCCGCTGGTCTTCGTTCTTCGCCAGAGTAGAAAGGTTGAAAGTTTTTGTTTTGTTTTGAAATTGAGGCAGTGTGATAGACAGACTGATGGTTATTTGTAATTCGCCTGTTTATTTGAGTTCGAAATAGCTGATGAAATATGTTCTTGCTTTTTTGCATTCCTAATGGTTACTGTTTGATGTTTTGCACCCCACATCAGCAGGGGACTATAAGAAGGACCTGCAGTATGTTCGCTCAAAGGAACACCACCCTTCGCTAAAGTATCATTCAATGAAACATCATGGGCGGGGCTTCGTTCGCTAAAACGTCGTTCGATCAAGTCTGTGCCTCCCAGGTCGTACACAACTCAACGTTAATCAACGCACATGGTAGTATGTTAATACTTCAAGATTTATAGTTGCTACCATTTTGACGAAGTGAATAGAAAAGTACCTGTAAAAAGTAACTTTACTTAGTTACAAGGTACTGGAAAATGTACCTAAGATACAGATACAGACACCGAGAAATGAAAGTACCGAGGCCTGTACCTCAGGTAAAACAAAAAAAAAACCTAGATACCGATTTCCAGTTACTTGCACCTAGGTATTTTACCACTCCGGTAGCAAGCAAAGAGGAGGAGAGGGAATGGAGGGGAAGAGGGGCATATCCTCCCCTTCGTACCTCCCCTCCTCCTCCTCATTAAGGGCTGGGCTCTAATTCGGCATTACAAAGAATTGTAAACGTTTTTAAGTTTTTAAATATTCACTCTAACTTTTAGTTTTGTATTTAAATGCTTATCGAGGATTATTTTTTTGGGGCTGTTTCGTTACTTATATTTACTTCTTTATGTTCCGTCCCTCGAGAGTACGACAGATCCCCAGTCCGGCCCCAAAAGGTTTGGAAACCCTCGATATAGGTAAAAGAGAATGCTTAACACGCTCTCATTGCCCTCGGCCGGGCTTTGACTGTGCGTGCGACGTTTTAACGTGAAACGTTCTTCGGCTAGGTGTTCGCCATTTCGTGAAGCCCAGACAAAAGCGAAGCCTGGATGAAAGCGTGGTCGCGAAACATGGTTGACAGGTGGGAGAGGAGGACTGAGGTGCCCGACGTTGATTGGTTAACGGGGAGGTCATGTGACCAGGAATGGAGTAAGGAGGAGAGGGGCGAGGTGGGAGAGGAGGAGTATGGGTTGGAAGGTTCTGGAAGATCACCAGGTTTATCATTTCGAGTGTACACATGCCACGCGTTACATTTTCTGAGGAAGAGCGTCGTGAACAGTTGTCTGGCTGAACGGGTAGACGTGTTGCTAAACGATGATATAAACGTTTCTGATTCTAGAAACGTTTTACGTACGCAACACGAGTTCCGCAGCCCGGAATCTAGCTGCCTTTGTCTTTATTCACTGCCTCTACTTAGAAAAGGAGCTAGCTTTGCGTTACCCTCTAATTATCCCAGTCAGAACCCGACGTTCTAACGTCCCCACACGCTATCCTCTCTCCCAACTTCTTCCCAGATGCGAGAGATTTATTTTTTTCTTTCTAGGTTTTAACAAGCTAGGTGAACAAAAGTGTTGAAAATAGTTTTTAATATACACCGAGTGTTGATGCATACTCCAGCTACCGTTTCACATAGGTACCGCACAGATTGAGGCAGTTGTTACGGTGTGGCACAGGCTTTTGGATGCCCTCCCCTAAAAGGGTTGTCGCCGGGGTTCTCGGTCATTCCATCAGGCGTGTAATATGTGTGGAGCAAACCGCATGAAGCTTCGGGAAGGACAGAAGAGACGTCCTTGGTGGAATCAGAAAAGAACGTCTGCGGCAATTGACAGTCCTTTAGAACGCGTTATGGAATGACGAAGGCTGCGGAGGCCCCTTTCAAGGCGCTGTCACATTGAGGAAAGAGCCGTCAACACGAGGAAACATGTTTCCGTCGACCCTGTCACATTGAGACATCATCAACTGTTGGGAAGCAGCAACCGTGTTGGCCGATTTGTTCTCCGGCAGTCGGAAAAAACCCTGTCACTCAGAGCTGACGGCACGTACAACGCGGGGAACATTCAGCCATCTTGTTCGTTTACCTTCTTTTACGTGCGGTGCTGAGTCGCTGGAAATATCCTCAATCAAAATTGTAGCGCGTTCGAAGGGCCAAATATTACTACGAGATGACTTCAGCCATTGACAGATCGAAAAAGTGTCACGAAAGGTATTTTCCGGTCCTTATTTTATCGGAATGACCTTCATTCGCTGACACCTTAACCAAGGAAGACAAGATCACTGCTAATTTCATGATTTACGCGAGGCCATGAAGCCGTTTTACGTTCAATAAGATTCTCAATTCTAGAGTAAAAGACGCTTTCGACCACTGTACCTCAAAGCGTTTTGTGTAAACTGGCGCTCAGTTGTAATAATATAAAGATCGACTGACGGTTTGGTTGTCAAAACGATCGGTTTGATCAATATGTTTTAATGCTCTCCATTTCCCTTTCCTCTCTGCCTTCTGATCGCTTCATTCGCCCAAACTTTCAGACCGTTTAAAACAAGCTTACGTTCCTCCATCTGTCAGTTTCAAGCTCAAAATGTCAATGATCACCTTCGACAGCGGTTGTTTTTAAGGTCCAATTTTTGCACCGCTCGCTACTCTGGATGATTTTAAACATATTTTTAACGAGTAAGAACGCATGCTTTTTTTATAATAGACCCTTCCCGAAATAGTGAAATAATGCATAGATTATGCGTAGCTCCCATTAGTTCGTCTCCTCGCATCCGGTATGAAGCCCGTGATTGGTTGTGAGTTGGCGCCGAGCACTGACGCAGCACTCGTGTGGAATGCGCTTCGATTCGAGTACACTCCCGAATGCTGACGAAGCGCTCGTGTCCAAGGCGTGTTCATGGTGCATGACCAACTAACGGCGGCCGCACATAATCTATGCATCATTTCGGAATTTTGAAAAGGGTCTATTTTATGGACGTGTGGCGTGGGTTGATCATTTTCGGCAGCTCAAATCTTTACTGACTTTAAATGCTGTGGCATCCTCAGCTGCACACCAGGCTTGAATATTGTTAAATAGCACTTGCCAGCCCTCATTGGGGTAAATTCTTTCAAAGAAACACATTACCGGTGGTGTCCGCCCGAAGAGGACTGTGTTTTCGTGTCGTCGGCACAAAATTCGCTCTTCCACCGAACCTGGCAGCTCGCGTTGTCCAACACAAATTGCTGCTTTTTTCGTTGTCGAAGCTGCCACACCGAGGCAAAAATGTTGCTGTCGTCCATGTTGTGCTGATGTTCCCGCAGTGTGACAGGTCTGTTCAACAACATAGCCAACGACCAACATGTTGTCCGACTGTTGATCAACATGTTGCGTTGATGTCACCGTCGTGTTTCCTCATTGTGGACAGGTCCTATATTGTGGAGAGCATCCAGTTATTGCGAAAGCATTAACTGTCCCGTGGAGCGAACCGACGTCATCAGCTTAGAAACCACGCCAAACGTTGGCCAAACGGCACCTAAAATCCCCTTTCCCAAGTGAAGCCGATTTCTGATGGATAATGCTCCCATTGGCTCTCGTGCGGCATAATTAAAAAAGAAATAAAGCCACCAAAGAAGCCCTCTTGTGGCGGCGCAGCGCACGCAGTGGAGCGGTCGCTGGTAACAGGAGAGAGCGATGGCGGCAGAGCCAGAGCCCGGCAGGGCAGACTCCAGAGAGGTCGCACGGCCGAGCGCGGCGCGGCTTCATGAAAGTGCGCACTCGGCCGTCCGTCGGCGAAACGTGGCCGTCCACGCCACTACGCCACAGACGAACTAAGCAGAGCGGAAGAACGACATTCATGCTTTCGCATTCACAACTCATAAGAAGTGACTAGGTGTCCTCAAACCATTTTCTCATGACACTTTTTTTTTACGTTAATGTATGGTATCGTCGGAAGGACTCAGAACACTGACGGGAACCTTATTTGGGAAGGGCACCCAAAGCTTGTGCCACATCATAATGGCTACCAAAATCTGCGTGATGATTATGTGGAGAAGTAGCCGGAGTATGTATGTAGATTTTACAGCAAAGCTGTTTATGGCTAGGGTTCCGTGAATTTTTCGTGTGCGTGAACAAAAACTCAGGTCTCGAATTTAACGCAAAATTGCTTCATTCTATGCAAAAGCTTATACGTCTCATCACTATTGCATTTTCAGTAGATTTGTTATCAATATGCACCATTTTCAAGATCAGTAGACTCTAGATAATAAAGGTTTCTCAAAGATTTGCCGCTGTGCGACCTGCGCCGGCCATGTCTACGCTCGCACCACCCTCTCTTTGTCTTCGTTCCAAACTTTTGCATGTCTAGTTTCTTTTCCTTCTGCTCTCCCGGGGTGGCGGTCCCGTCGCGCGTGTCTACTTTACGCCGGGTGGTGGTGTCGTCGTGCGTGTCTAGTTTCCTCCGGCTCCTCGGGGCGGCGATAGTCGTCCACGCGAATGTATATAGAAAACCAGAAAGACAAGTTGCCGTTCTCCATTTTCAATTTCACTTCTGTCGTCGTAATGGGGAGGCCGAGTATAGTCCGGACTCTCGAAGAGCAACGCGCCTACGAAGAGCAACGGCGGCAACGGCAACGAGAATTTCAGCGGTGGCGGCGGGTGGCGTACGCCACCAATGAAGATGGCGCACAAAACGCCAAGCGCAAGCGCAGATAATAAATGTGTTCGTACCTTTGTTTAAAATTCTGTGTCACGAGTTCGTCGTGTGCTAACCAGCTTTGCTGGTCATCCACCTCCACAGAGTGGAATGGCTCATGTTTTATTCATCACACGTTTTTTTACCAGTTCATCGGAACACGAAAAAAAAGAAAAATGTTTACAAATCTCTTTAACGCGAAAGCGTTAAAGAGCTCTTGAGAGGAGGAGGAGAGCGTATGCCCCTCCTCGTCCTCCGTATCCTCCCCTTCTCCTACTCTCCTCATCCTGCTCTTCCCTCCTCCCTTTTCCTTTAGCCTGCCCCTCTCCTCCTGCGGCTGAATTTGTTCATGCGTGAAGTGACACGAAGTCGTTACGTCATTTTCCCCGCTAAATTTAGTGGGGAAACTTAACCCACTAAAATTAGCGGGAAATTTTCCCCACTAACTTTAGTTGGGAAACATGTCCCATAATGCAAGGCGCGCGGTTACGCCGACGCAAACGCCGCTCAGCCCGGAAACGGGTACCTAAAGCGCTAAACACATGTACGACGAAACCGTCCGATCCGTCGTCCGATCGCTGCTCCGACTCGCCGCAAACGATTATCCAAAACACATGCTTCCGACCGAGCTTGCTACGCGTCGTTCCGACGGTTCCGATCGGCTCCGCCCAGTTCCGTGACCAGTGCGTGTTGCCTGACTTCCTGCGATCGCCCTTCTGCTTTTCTTGGCAATGCAGTGGAAGGTACAGGTACGCGTTCCCTTTCCCATTTTGAGCGCTGAATAAAGCTGTGCGCGGGCTCTCCTCCTCTCCCCGGAAATGCAAAGAAAAGGAAGAGGGACTCGCAACCGGATCCTTGCTCCTGAATAGCCCGCTCCCCAAAACGTGACGTCTTCATGACGTTCCCGCTACCTGCGTCGTCATTGGCTGCGGCCATCCGACCACCGCAACCACCTCTGGACAGTCGGTCGCATGCCGCAACGCCGTTCCGACGTTGCGACACAGACCAAACAAGCCGCGCCCGACCGTCGTATTGCCTGATCGGACGTCGGATCGGACGGTTTCGTCGTACATGTGTTTCGCGCTTTAGAGCTGCGCTCTAATAAAAATTAAGGACGTTTACAAATCTCTGTAACGCGAAATAAGAGCGCAGCTCTTGAGGAGGAGTGAGGGGAATGTATACGGAGGGGAGGGGATGTCCCTCCTCCTCCTACGCACCCTTTCCTCCTCCCGTCCCCTTCACCTCCTCATTCTCCTCCTTTCCTGCTTCTCCTCTCCCATCCTCCTCTTCCTTTCTCCCCTGCTCCCCTCCCCTCCCCCTCAATCTCCTTCCTCCTCCTCTGTACCTTCCCCGCCTCCTCCGTTCCTTCCCGCACGTGACGTCAATTTTAAGCTAAATCTAGCTGAGAAACTGAATTTGTTCACAGGAAAAGTGACACCAAGTCATGTGACGTCATTTTTCCCGCTAAATATAGCGGGGAAACTGAATTGGTGTTGAGGTCACATGACGTCAATTTTCCCGCTAAATATAGCGGGAAATGAATTGCTGTTGATCTCCCGTGGCGTCAATTTTCCCGCGAAATTTGGAGCGGTTACGCCGACGCCGACGCCGCCGACGCTCAACTCCAGACTCGTGCGCCTGAGGGCTCTTTCGGAATATGATTATGTTCTTCCGCGACGGGAAAAAAAAGAGAAAAAGAAAAAAAAAGGTAGGCAAATTAGAAAAGCTGCAACTAGATTGCAGTTGATGCAACAACTTTACCGTGCATTGAAATTCTCAAGATGAAACCGCCATCTTTTTTTATTAAAATAATATATTTGGCGCCCCCCGAATGTATCGTTCGCGCATAGGGTCGTCGAGAATGTTCAGCCCTGAGCCACACATGCGCTGTTGGGTTCCTTCATCCATTAGTCACACTCTGAGGCCTTTGCGTGAGACCGTAATCATTTTTGCGGTTCGTGCTTTCCAGTATATATCAATAGGACGGCCCACCAACTTCGAAGTTGGGTCCGTGATAAAATTTGGGAAAGCGACGACAAATGTCAGACGACGCAAGATCCATCGACACATTTGAACGGGTTCGAATGTTTAACGACGAGGAGAGAGCGTTGATGCGCACTGCGGAGCAGTTAAACATCTCTGGTCACGAACAGTTTGATGGAGGAAGTTAGTGAAACAATTCTGGGAAACAGACGCTTTATAACTTTTGACTATTGCAGCACGTGTCCCTGAAGTTAGAGAAATGATTACCTCCGGATAGGATTACAAGACACTTCGGTAGCATGAATTGTTTTCACGATGAATGCCGCAGATACTTCCTCGCGACTAAAAACACCTGACACATTTGCGTTTGTGCGCGTTCAGTTGCGACAGGCAGATGCAGAGCGTTGCGAAGGTCATTTAGGCTAAGCTTGTTCGCAGTTGCGTTGACACGCAGTCGACCGTAGGGAGATCGGTGACCGAGTTTGTTTGCGCGCCACAGCTCAGAACACGTGGAACGAAAGCTCGTGCTGCAGAACCCTGGGGTCCTGCAGGTTCAATCCCCACCCCTGCCCGTTTCGATCTGGATGAGCATCGTAACGGCGTGCGATCGTGTATCACTACTACAGTGGCCTAGCATGGGGTAGTGAGCTCACGGCCATCTCTTGCCCATGCTTCGAGTTGAGGCGGTCTATGTCGGAGGCCGACGGAGGCGCCGCTGTCGACATCTTCCTGATGCGTCCTGCATCCCGGCTTCGCCAGGCCGCGTGTGTTTGCGTTCGACTTCGGTGTTGGCGTTGAGTGAGTGACTGCAGTTCGCGTGTGCTCGTCTGCGTGCTTTTGCCGTGTGGTCACCGTGATTATTGTTGTCTTGCGGTTTCGTTTTTCGATTCAAATGAAAGAATGCCTAATCGCCGGCGAAACTATTGTTTGCGCCTGGCTGTATAGAACAGAATATGCTCGCGTGAAAAACGCGCCAAAGGTGTCTTTGTTCCGTCTGCCCGAAGACGAGGAGCGGCGAAAACTGTGGGATCAGAACTTGCATCGAGTGGACAAGACGTTAGATGAGACCTCTGCTGTGTGCGAATTACATTTTGAACGGCAGTCCGCAATTAGAGATTACGCGCACATTATAAATCGTGAAGAGGTACGCGTTCTGCGTGGCGAACCAGTGGTTTCGGTAAACGCAGTTCCTACGATGTTTCCGAATCTTCCCAGCTATCTGACGAAGAAAACACCGACGCACACACGTGCTCATACGCACGCGATCGCAGAGGCGCGCGGGAACGCTTCGGGAGGAACAGAGCCGTTTATACTGAGAGGGTTTGGCCAATGGGCGTTTCGACCATTGGCCCGCTAGAGTCACCAGATTTCGCGATAACACTAAATGGCGTTACTTCTTTGTCTTGTTTATTCCTGAAAAATCGCATAAAGGTCGCTTGAGTCCTTTGAGTCAGAGCCACGAAATGGCGGACGTGAAGTAGTCATCCCCCGGTTGTCAGACTACGCCGCTGTGGTTTTAAGGAGACCAAACTCGCTCATTATAAACGACTCTGAGGAAGAGTAGAGTTCCTGTATAGACGCTTTGCAGCAGTTGTGCATGGGCGCCGCCATAACTGACCTTCAGTTTTTGTTTCCCCTTATAACGTTTACTTCACTTCATGATTAGCATAGTAAGCCAGGCTATTGCCATCCTAGATTTTATTCTGTCTTTCTCCCCAGCATTGGCGCTTGTGGAGGCTCGTCCGCACCAATTTCAGTGGCTCGGTATCTCGGTAAAACAAGAGAAGGTCAGCCATGGCGGCTGTATTCTGGCGCGTGTGTAAAGCGTCTATAGGCTCCCTACGGAAGCCAGAGTTGCGCGTCTGTTTTCCACGTGCCGCCGCGCCGCTATTTGCCGAGATCCGATCACGTGAGGAGCCGGATCAAGTGCCGCGCAGCAAAGTAGACGTTGCACGCCCCGCCGCGTGCGTTCCGCTGCTTCTGAGCGCGCCGCGCGCCTCGAACGCGCGGCGCCGCTATTCGTCGAAGTCAGTCATGTGAGGAGCCGGATCAACATGCCGTGCAGGAAAGACGGTGCTACGGGGATAAACGCGTAACTCTGGTTCCCGTAGGGTGCCTATACAGGAACTCTAAGGAAGAGTAGGGTGTCTACATGTCTGTCTGTCTGAGGGTGAAGACATCCATTGTTGCCCTGAATGTGCCAGCGCGTGACGCTCTCGCGCACTCGGTGCGTGACTTAGGCGGTAAAATGGCGTCTATGCATTATTCGAAGCTACTCCCTCGAGCTGAGTGACACCAGATTGCGCGCTTCAATATGCATAAAAAAACGATTGGGCGGAAAAATGGCTGAGATGTCACCACTCAAGCAAAAGCGCGCGTGTGTATGAAGGCATTCTAAGGAAGATGGACCGGAGCGCCATCTCTCAATTTAGACATTAACCTCCTCAGCAAGCGGGCACGCTGAGCCCACTACCCTATTGTAGGCCACTGGAATAGTATACATAGCTTGCAACTGTAGCCATTGCTGTGTACTGACGGTTATTTCTACTTACTGTTTTTTTTTCGAACTACAACTTCTGGGGTGTGAATCTAACACGGCGAGTTGAACGCTCGCGGCGCATAAAATACTGGCATGGCCACGAATGACGTCTCATGCATGCTGTGTATATATAGAAGCGATTGACCTGTGGCTGTATACATGGTGGGCCTCTGTCCAGAAGTCTTACGCACTTGTCGTGATATATTTTTGTCCCTGAGACAGCGGCCCCTTGAATGGTAAGCGCATTGCGCTAAGGCCCTTAGGTAAAGATCACGCCTCGCGTTTCTTCCAAGCACCGACCACCATTGCTGTGCGGACGCGCGAAGCACGTGCCCCGAGCGTGTGCTCCGCCGCCACTCGCTTCGAAAGACCTCTAATTTTAGGGCTGCGCCGCCTTTTGCTTCCAAGGGATGCACTATAGGCAGGGGTCTCTTGCTTTGGCGCATTTCATGCTGATTCCGAGACAAACACAAGTACATCGAGGGTCTTTCTGGCCAATAAACGCTTTCTGAATATAGTGTTTACGTGGCGCGCACCAGTCGCGAACCCTGGTGGCGGCCTCACGGCGGTGATTGAACAGTGGCGCCGTGAGGGTGCCCACGGTAGTGGGCACTGCAGCTAGCGAGCTCTGGCTTGCCCGAGGCGGTGTGTGTGCTTCTCCGTTATTTCATCGTTTCTCCGTCTGGTTCTATAGACGCTTTGCAGCAGCTGTGCATGGGCGCCGCCATGATGACCTTCAGTTTTTGTTCCCTCTTATTACGTTCGCTTCACGTCATCGTTGCCCCAGCAGGACAGGTTATTGCGACTTTGGCGCTGCTACTGCGTCCTCCTCCCCAGCATAGGCCCCTGTGGAGGCTCACCAACGCCCGCTTCAGTGGCTCGGCATTTCGGCAAAACAGGGGAAGGTCGGCTATGGTGATTCAATCTGGCGCGTGCAAAGCGTCTATAATGGCGCCTCTTCATGTTTTAATAAGAATATCTATCTAACTTTTACGGACCACCTTCTCGCGCCTGTTCCATTTGTAGCGCTGCACGGCGTTTAAGAAAACGAATACACGCATGGATAGACTTGTACGTAACGCGTTACTTGTATTTACCTACTTATTTCGGTAACAAAGTAACCACCTAGATATTTTTCTTTCTAAGGTATTTCCGTTACCTTTTTTTTAATCAACGAGGAACAGTATTTAGTCACTTCTGGAGGGGAATGCGTACAACACAAGTATAACCAACCTAGTTCTCACCAGAGCTTGAGCCGGTAGTTTGCACGACGAAAAACGCTACATGTATACCATGAAATATTTGCACAAAGCACGTCGTTATAGTCGCAGCTATCTCTGAATAAACGCTTTAAAAAGTGAAACATCACGAACGACGACAGATATTGGAAGCGGCTACTGCTTTTTCAAAACGACACATTCAAAGTATTGAGAAAGCGCGTTTACTTTCAATCCGATGTAGTGTATTCCTTTTGAATCGCAGTAACGAGTAATGTACTTTTAGTTACTTTTTGAATCAGTAGCGAGTAACTGGATTTATTTACTTTATATTAGTAATATGTACCTGTCTGCAGTCTGCACAAGGCTACGAGCACGCGCCGCTGAGACGTCAGCGCGCGTGCCCTTCAACGTCTCTACTGGTGACAACCTGACGATGGAATGAAACAAATGTTGCAAGGAAAAGAAAACTACACGTACAATAAACGAAAGCACCATAGTTCGGTTTGCTCAGAAATCGGAAGGCCTGCTTCCCAGAAGTAGCTTGTGCTTGCATCCATTCCAGTAGCCTGCGTTAGCGGCACATTACACCCAGGCACCCAGGCGGGTCCTCAATTTCCAACTATTCACGCAGCCAACGCTGCAGAAGCTGCTGCTTTCTTCTTCGTTCTTTTTCGGCAGACGCGAACAAGCAAAGCGATCGCATGCCGGCGCCACGTGCGCAATGCCAGCACGCGACGAGAGGACGTCAGCGAAGCCCGCGTGCGAACAGCTAGCCCGAGGAACGCTCCAGCCATCCTGCGGGCAGATTTACTTCGGAAGAAGCACCGCGTTCCGAGGCTCTACATGGAGCCCTCTACGGCGCCGACGAGGCGGCTCAACTACTGGACGAGCGAGAAAGAGGCCCAGCTCATTCACCTGTACAGGGACAATAGCCTGCTCTGGGACAGCCGGCATACGGACTACTACAAGCGGGACAGGCGAGATCAAGCCATGGCGGCTCATCGCGGACGCCATGGACAATGAGTTTGACGGTAGGCCTGCTGTTGATCCTTCCACGTGAGCAGCGTTGCACGTCCCTCGCGTGAACCGCGTAGGCGTCAGCGCTTTAGACGCCTAGTCGGCGTCCTCTTATGTACTTTTTCAGCGCTTGTCGTCCGGGCGAAAGATGCCGAGACACTGCGTTGTGGAAGCATGCGCGGCACACGTTTTGCATGCAGGGAGCTACATTCGTATACGCTCGGAACACGTTCCAGGACCCAGCGGACGAAGATGGCAGAGCGTAGAAGGCGATTATTGGAATGGTCTATAAGTAGCCTGAACGTCTGGGCGTTCAGGCTACTTATAGATCATCAGAGTGAAATTTGTTTTGCTGGAGATTTAGTCAGCGAGAAGTTTCCTGACTGCATCTGGCGTCTCCGCTGTAAATGGGGCATTTAGCCATTGCAGCACAACTGGTGATTTATGGTTCTTTAACGTGCATCGTGCAGCAATGGTTTCACGACCCTACGCATGTGCGATGCTCATCCAGATCGAAGCAGGCAAGGGCGGGAGACCAGGCTGAAGATCAATTCTGCAGTTCTGCAGCGCGAGCCTTTCGGTCCGCGTGCTCTGCGGTGCGCTTAGACATGGCCAACATTCCCCTCAGTCATAGTTGGATTCACTCGTTGCCATAGCTATTTCCCACTGGCGTCTGAATCGCAACCGCGAAGCGGATTCGCTCGTTTTCGTCATGAAATGCATGTGAAACTGCACTGAATCTTATAAGCAACCCCCGTTCGCAACCGCTTTACGAACGCTGTTCAACCACGAGTGTAAATGAGGCGTTATGTGATGCTATGGTGCCTGAAACGCGCGTCTGACTGGTGTGCATAGCGTCCTATATTGCCCAATAGCTAGAAAGTGGTCCCGAGTGGCAACAAATTACGTCACAAAAGCCGGAGTGTCATGCTGTTCGGATGCCGCAGATCCTGGCGGTTGGTCGTAGAAGTAGTTCTCGTAGAAAGCACGAGCAAACGCGAGCGTCGCTGCGTCACGGCGTCCCAACTCCTGTTCTGCCGAAGCCTCCGTGGACTGTCAAGCTGGAGAGCAAACCGCAGCAGACAGCCGTCTGCATGCAGCGTCCGCCACCCACCCCTGCTCTCACACGGCCACTGTCGCGACCGGCAACAGCTTGACACTTCTATGCGTCGGCGTCCAGGTGGTGGAGATCGAGGGACCACTTCTTTGACGTGTTAAACCATAGCCTCCTCTGTACTGACAAAGCCTGGCAGATCGCCATGAGACGCGGCCGCCGAAAGTGAAAAGGTGAGCGTCAGACAGCGGATGAGAGGAGAGCCACGTGACGGGCGCCCGCTGCGGCGAGACGCCAAAACACACTTCTCCCGAACGATGAAATGTCCGCTCGTGCTCCTCGCGTTCCTCACGCGTCCTCGCCGCTGTAAAAGCTGTGCGCTCACTACCAGCTTCCCCTAGAAATGCTCTGTGCTACCAGATCCTCGCGCTCCAAATCTGCGACCGGGCGCTTTATGGCTCCGCGTCGTCGAACTGCCAGGCTGTGTAAATATAGAGGAGGCTATATTAAACACACCAGTCGGAGAAGCGTTCCAGGCACCATACAGTCTTGCTACTGGGCGCGTGCGGACGGCAACTGCGTAAAACTCTTTCGCAACGTGCACTTCACACCTTCCAGACTGTCGTTCCTTGACGAGCCTCATATCTTTTTTTGTGCAAGTGGCTATAGACAAAGAGATCAATTGTGTCGTCCACTGGGTATCACGTACTATATAAATGTGTTATTAGACAGTTTTAGTGGATCGTATACGCAAGGACTGCGTTGCTAGCGGGAGCTCGTGCCGTCACTTCGAGCATGGATTGAGCACGCGCCCGCAAGAGCCCACAATCCTTAGCGTACGCTCAACGAAAACTTTCTATTAACTACTCTGCGCGGAGAATTTTCTGCAGCAATTTCAGACGAGAGGAGGTGCGTGTGCACAGCTTTAATCGGCGTCAAGCACGCGCCCCCGCAGCTTCGACTACAGAGTCGCGGAGAACTACCCCGGCATATAATTTCCATATTTGAGCGCGCTAAGCGATTACAGAACGTTCTTAAATTATTCGTCAAATATTATATCCATCAAAAAAGGGAGAAAGAACTGACAGCACCTTTATCTAAAAAACTCGGCAGAACCCATCCTTTGGGAATGATTATCTACGTTAATGCGAATAGCATCAAACGGTGCGGAGTTATGCGCGTTCGTCAGGTGGCCGGCACACTTTGAGATACGCCAGCCCACTCTGAGGCGATTCTAAATTTGTTGACACTTTCACAGCCCTGCGCACGATCTCCGCAGCCCAGCACGTGCGTTTGTGTCACTTAGGAAGGCGAGCAAAGCACGCGCCATACGCACAAACACTCAAAATGGTACCGACCAGACTTTCTGGCGTCTCAGCTAGTCTCAACTAGCGTGCCTCAATGGCCTTCTGTTTAGAGGTGATGCCACCCTTTGTAGTACCCGATGCCGACAGCACGCGCCTCACAGAGAAAATACAAAGATATCGCCGGAAACAAAATGTCGCCGTAGTACAGTCAGCGCTATGAGCGCGTGCAGGGATCACGCTCTTTCACGTGCTTCAGAACAACAAAAATAAAAAGAAGAATTGATGACAAATGGCCAGATGTCATCACCCCGCAAAGCGCATGAAGGCACCTTAGTCTCAACCAACGGTGTTTAAACGGATGCGGTTTATACAGCGCTGTCACGTTGTTACGAGCGCTGCACAGCTCCAGTGCGCGCGAGAGAGGGCTCATTCCGCCTCGTGAGCTGAGCACGGCCGCTACATCATCGACGGAACGCGCGCCGGCAGCCAGTGATGTGACAGCGCTGTAAAGCGCGTCCTATGGTAAAGATATAAACAACCGTCTGTAGAGTGCGTTGAATGACTGCCTTCATAGCTCTGTGGTTAGCGCGTCTGCCTGCTGATCAAAGGGTCAACGGTTCGAATCCCAGCCGGCGCCGGTCTTTTTTATTTATTTATCGACCCGCGGCGTAAGAGGTTAGATAGCCGAGATGAGATAGATAGATAGATAGATACATAGACGAAAAGTGCGTGAAGTATCCAAGAATGCTATTCGCATTATAAATTCGTGTACTGCCAGGAATGCAGTATTTGAGCGAGCTGCGATTCAGAACGTTCTTCAAAATATTCGTCAAATTTATGCTATCAAAAAAGGGAGAGAAAAACTGACGGCACCTTTATCTAAAAAGTTGTAATGCTTATGGAATGCAGTATATGAAGGAGCGATCGTTTAAATGCGTTAGAGGACATGAAACGTAAACTAAGGTTATAGTGTCAAGTCATGGCACCACGTAACCGCTACGTCACGTCACTAACGTCACAACGCGTAACGCAAAGTGACGTAATGTGACAAGTGTCATGTGACACCATGACGTCACTTTACGTCATGCCATGGGATGCGCGGACACACGGAAGGACAAATGTCTTGGAGTAGTGGCTTCCGTTATAATGTGTTTCGTGCTTTAAAAAATGCTTATTGAGCAGAGCACTTAGTCTTAGCTACTTTCATGAAAGGAGGAAGAAGCAGAAATAAAGGCGATCAGACGAAAAATGAATTAAAGATGAACAAACAGAAATTGAAGCAGTACGGGCATAATGTACGTGCAAGCAAACATGAGTGTTTGAGAGGCATCAAGAAATTCGTATTTTTGAGAAATCTGAATGCCAATTTAAGGGCTGATCATTGTTCCTTGCCGGGTCATGGTCCAAGTATCTAGAAAAGGCCAAATAATCGGCCATCAATAAATTAGTGCACGCTAAACACGCGAGTTAGATGGGTGGGACCGTTCTTGCTTCACTGCGCAGTCCGTGACCTTGCAGTCCATGGTCGTACGTTGCCCAATTTTGAATTGGTCACTCTTAGTACCTGCGGAGTTCAAACTCAACCTGCATAGAGTGTGGTGGCAAATCCCTTTGAGGTCGTGATTTCAGACAGTGGTCAAGATTCTTTTCGAATATTATAGTGGTAGATCGAAGTCTTTTGAGGACCGGAGACGTTACCCGGACCTTTTAACAATACCACAATGAAGGTTGTGCAGTCGCCTTTTGTGAATGGGAATTCTTTTTAGGAGAACGTTTTGTTTATGTGTTTGTTTGGGTGTTGTTAAAAAGAAGGGGGATAGCCTGGAGATGTGTGGACCTCCTTTACGGGGCAAGTCGCTACCCAGCTAGGGGATGGGGTAGCCTAGGATGGTTGCCCTTTAGGCAGCTTTGTCAGCTCGTTAAACGCCTTGCAGTTCGAAGTTTGCCGAAATCTGCTCAAATGTTATATGGAGTCCACGTTCCGAATCAAGGTAGTCTAGCTCGGGTACTTCCAGAGACGCAGCTGAGTTTGTTTATTTCTTGCTTATAGTTAGAATTCCGTGTTTTCGGCTAAACACTAAAAACTCCGAAAACCACCCGCCGTTAAAATTTTGGTAAATTCCAGATAAATTCAAAATTTTAATACACCAATGCCCCCCCCCCCCCCCCCAAAAAAAAAATGTTTTTTTTTTCGAATGAGTTTGCCAGGGTCAATGGTCCTGGGAAAATGCCACCACAGTTACCTTTGGATTCTCGGACCACTGTACAAAGGGGTCTTACCGCTTGTCTCCTCAAGGTTTAATCATGATAACTGGTAATTGTACTTTCGGGTCACAACGAAAGCAACTGGTTTTGTTTCCAGTTTGGGCTGTAATATTTGTGCTTTAGAGGAAGGAGAGGTTGTGTTTGGTAACTGTGAAAGCTATGGACCATAGACATTGCATATAAATTAAAATAGGGAAAAGGGGCAGTTGAAACTTCTCTATTACATCCGTTACCACTCCACCTCTCGCGCCCGCGGTGTAGGTTGATGGAATAGGATGGAATGATGAGCTTGCCAGCAACTTCCACCCGGAGTTGCTGTTGATTTTAATAGATTTATTTTTGTTTGATATTGATTTTTTTGATAAAGTTTTTTTTATAGATTTCTTTTTAAATTGTTGATTGATTCTTTTCAAAATAATTGATTTTAAGGTGTCGACGTTTATCGGAGCAACACTTGTGTGAAACTTTGGTCGTGGGACAAATTAGAATTACCAATGGCAATGGCATGAACGCCAAATCGAGCAGATAAAATATTAATTATTAAAATGCCTTTTTTCTGTTTTTTTTTAGAGCGCAGCTTTTAGGCGCCTGTTTCCGCGTATAGCGGCGTAACCGTTGGCGTCGGCGTAACCCCTGCTAAGTTTAGCGGTAAAACTGACGTCACATGACTTTAACACCAATTCAGTTTCCCCGCTAAATTTAGCGGGAAATTGCATTGGTGTTGAGGTCACTGACGCATATTTCCCGCTAAATCTAGCGGAGAAACTGAATTTCTTCATGGGTGATGCGACACGAAGTCATGCGACGTCATTTTCCCCACGAAATTTAGCGGGTAATTGAATTGGTGTTGAAGTCACGTGACGTCAATTTTCCAGCTAAATTTAGCGGGGAAACTGTGGGAAAAAGGGAGGGGTATGGTGGAGGAGGAGGAGGGGAGGGCACGGAGGAGAGGATGGGAGGGTACGCAGGAGGAGAGGGGGAGGAAACGGAGGAGGGTCATACCCTCCTCCTCCTCTTCAAGAGCTGTGCTTTAATTTCGCATTACAGAGATTTGTAAACATTTTTCATTTTTAATCTATATTTTATTTTATTATTTTTTTTTGAACAGAAAATACGGCGAAATTAAACTGAATTTCGAGAAATTGAGAATCAAACAATAGTAAACTCTGATAAACTCCGAACTTTTGGAAAAACAAACTTCGATAAACACCCTCCAAATTTGACGAAAAATAAGCTCCGAATACACGGACCGGAACCCTATTTATAGTATTTAACGACTGGAGTGGAGGTTCTTCGTTCGATCAAAGCAGGTACCGTGCTTTCTATAGCCGGGTTCACGTGGCAATTGAAAAGCTTTGTGTATCATTACATTTGGTCTTGGGTGGTAAGCGGAACAGTGAATAACTCAACTGCCATGCCAAGTTTGTTGAGGTGGCTCCTAGGAGGCATTCCAAGGCGACTCTTTAACAAATCCACGACTGTAAAGACCGCTGTCTGCGCCCTAGCATCTTCTGTGGGGGCCAACTCGGGGCACCAAGTAATACCCGTGCCACACGGGCAGCTCGAATGCCATTTACAACGAATGACATTTGAGTGGACGGCCAATCAGCGCGCGACACTCCGGGCGTATTGCGAGCTGATTCGCCGATCACAGAAATGTCATTCGTTGTAAATGGCATTCGAGTTGCCCGTGTGGCACGGGTATAAGCCCATCGCTTCAGGTCGACAGGTGCGTCTGTAGAGCGAGGGAGGGAATGGCTGGACAGTTGACGCGTTTTCGAAATTCGCATACTTTTAGCAAAGCACTGCAGCATTATCTCCTCTTATCTACTTATAGATCATCTTTCATCCTCATCGTCGTTTTTTGGTATTGGTAACCGAGTTTAGCATCTAATATTATAGTAACATGATTAGGAGTACTTTTGTTTCTTTCTATTGGCATATGCCTGTCGCTCTGTGTTCTTGCGATATTTTGTTGATGAGCCCGAACCAGCCTAGCGGCTATAGGATCATATGCTTTTTCCAATATTTTGTGTCCTTTTTTTCGGTCAATAAAAGATTGATTGATTGATTGAATATGGCTACACCTTCCGTACTGACATAGACCTTATATACATGCACACCGCACCATTCGTTGAATATTAAAGCATATTTTGCCAGCACATAGCTATGTCGGTGCTCGACTTCTCACATATGTGTAGATTAGTTTAAATAAATCGGCCGAGCTTGATGTCAATTTGGAAAGGGGTGAATCATTCGTCGAATGGAGTGAAAATATCTGATGGTGTTTTCCCGTGTAGCTTAATTAACCTTACAACTCCCACAATGTCGTAAGAGTATTGTTCACTCTCGTGCGTTTGTATGCACGGCAGTATATATAGGGAGCGAATGGAAGGCATCAAAGTCCTGACTGCACGAAGTGCAAACGAAGCAGCGGGATCGGCTAGTTGAACGTCGCAGCTACGATGACCGATGAACCTAACATTTGCATCTTAGGAACTGTGACCATCATCTAGGGTGTCCACGGGTCCTTGCCAGTTTTGCTTAGGGCATCTACGTAAAAGAGGTCAAGACATGTATGTGGATGCGTATCGGGAGAGCATATCCACTTCTGGCCACTGCCGCAGCGAAGGTGTTCTCCCGAACAGTCATCAACAAAAACTATATGCTCTTGTTCCTTACATTTATGATATGGCTGAAATACCAAGCTGTCAGTGTTATACGGGGATAGTTGGCTATTAGGCAGAGTCTTCGTTGTCCATAACACTGGATCCATTTTTGCTTCTGCAGTGGTTGCCGTGAAGGACAAGATCAAGACTCTCCGAGACTACTTCGTCAAGGAGTTGAAGAAGGTTGCCACGTCCAGAAAGACAAAAACTCTAGGCTACGTGTCACGTTGGGAACATTTTGGCTCCTGGGATTTCCTGAGGGCCGCCATCACTCGGGACTCCAGTCTGCTGTCAGCGAACAGTGCAGCCTACCCGGCAAGTAGAGTTGAATTGGCCCCGCTTTTTCAAACGATTGGAAATATTTAAAACTACTTATATAGTCACTAACAGCTTAAGAAGCGGAGAGCGTGGTGAACCCGATAATCGTTCAGTAGTCAATGATGTTAAAGCATTAGCAGATAAGAACCCCAAGAACAAATCACGAAGCTTTAACATTATGAGCCACAGCCTGATTTTCTTAAGCTGAGAGGGACTATAGGCACGCCTACGCTATCATCCTGGGCAGCTTATATCTGTAAGAAAATATTTGCACTGGCATTTATGTGTGAGAAGGGAAGATGGCAGTCCTTGCTTTCTATGTAAGCCCATAATAAAGTTGTTCCACCGAGCTCAACTCCCCAGGTCTTCGGAGTTTGCATTCCAGTCGCCGATACACCACATAATATGCTGGCTAATTTAGAAACTGCACGCGTGTTGATTTTAGCGCCTGTGCCGGGTTCTCTGAGTTTAAGTGAGAAGCTATGCCATCTTTTTTTTTTTTTTTTTCTCATACTCTAAACAGATCATTTCATACTGCGGCTTCGGTTGTTCCCGCTTGTTTTTGTTATCTAAGAGTTATCTTATGGAAGTTATCTTAAAAAGATTAAAAGATCTACTGCGAGATATTCAGTCATTTTCAGTTAGATCCTTTTATTTTCAAATGTTGTTTTTACAAAAACACAAAACTTGATTGGACCCATAGCCTTTAGGCGAGTCTGGGGTATAAATAAAAATGCGTTTCACATTGCGACAGGCAAGCAGATAAAAGAAAAAAAAACAAAGAACAAAATTATTACGAGAATAAGAAAGTGTTGAAGTAGTTCGCACAAATTTTATTCTAAATCAAATATCAATTTTGTTTTTAACACGGCAAGAAGTTGGATTTTGTTTCAAATCGGTGGGGTATTGAATTCCAAATTATTGCGCAGCTATATTCTGTTTGACTAATAAAATATAAAGGCGCATCGATCTCCACAACAAATGTTGGCATTTTCATGAGTGCGCTTTCAGAACCCGGGGCCGTTACCAAATCTTCTCTGTTGAAGATTATGCTTAACAGCAAATAAACAATATTTCCGTGCCTGATGTGAATAAAGTAAAATGTTATTTTTATTTCAACAGATCAAGCTTGAGTGCCCAGATGGAGTACATCCACTAACCGAGATGACTGAAACAATGATTCTGCCGACGACCCCGACGACCAATACTTCCCAGAAGTGAGTCAAAGGCCATTGATGTCTCCTAGCAGGCACTCTACACGGATGCTAACACTCTCCGATCAAGAAAGACCCTGCCTAATACCCCCACTCAGCCTCGCTGCTGAAGAGACCACGACTATCAGTCAATTATGAGGTATTGTTATCACTTTGCTGATCTTGGTTAGTGTAGTCCTGATCTGTCCAAACTCATATTCAGTCGTTTGTAACATAATGCTCGAGTCTCACAAAAGCGACAAACAAACAAACGACAGCGGCAGGTCTCAAACCAGAGCCTTTCGCATTTTGAGAGGCATTGCAGAATAGAATGGGCTATGCTCAAAACGAGCATCATGCATGCGAGGGTATCTTTGGTAGGCTTGCAATCACACGTGCTTACTTCACGAGCATTGCCTAACGACTAAACGCCTGTCAAAGGTACCCATCGCGAGCAAGATGCATGTATTGGAGGCTTGTCCGTGTTGATTGTTTTTGTTTGTCGCTCTAGTGGGACTCGGGCATCAGACCGTCCGACGTGGCGAGTTCTATGATGTCGCAACATAGCTTGATAAGAACAAACAACAATAATCGAAAATTAATAATTACAATTATTCCCAAATACAAAAAAAAAGATTAGTTTTTGTTGTGTGCAGTTTTTAACAACTAATGGCACCTCAAGCAATCACAACACCGTTGCTGACTTCATCCAGCCATTTCATGTTCCTTGTTGGCAGACCATGGCTGATTCCAGCGTCACAATCCCGTCACCACTTGCATATCGGAATGCACCAGTGGCTTTGGAACGCGAGGGCGACGAAGTCCTCTTCAGTGAGCATATGTTGTCGGAGCTGAGGCAGATGTGCTCTTATAAAAAGGACCTCAGCAAGCTACGCATCCAACAAGTTTTGTTCGAAGTCAAGCACATGAACACACTACCGAGGCCCCATCTGGCCAACGCAAGCGAGTCGCATGATGCGATTTATGAACAGCCTCCTCTCATGACAAGCCCAGCATCTGTTGTCAACGCAGTACAGCTTACGTCTCCGTCAAGTCTACCGCAGTGTTCTAGAGAAAGTCTGCAGTAAAATCGCAGGATTGTCGTTCTTGCTTTCTGGCGATCTTCAATGTCACCGATCGGGTCTCATAGATAGTTAAAGTCACTGGATCCTGGGAAAGTAACGCCAAGCTCCCGTGTGGTCGCCATCTTGGTCCGTGAAATGAGCGATTTCTCCTTGACCCGTCCGTTCTTGGTGAGCCGATCTAGATTCGCTGGTGACGGGTAGCTTTATGGAGTCGTTTTTTGTATACCGAGATTTTGCTAACCACACACCGGCGAAACAAGCGTACACCTCGTACCACCACCAGATGCTGTGTCGGTACTTGGAGGCACTGAGAAATAAGTTTACTCTCTTGAAATACGCTAGAAGAACAATATAATTGTAAGAGATCCGCGGAGATGGGCATGATTGATAAGTTGATCGCATACAAAGTGCCAAAGACTCTTATATTGGCGAGGAACGCTTCCAGTACGATGGTGCTCCATGGCGATCTTGGCGCGACTGGTTTAGAACGACCTTCTGGAAGCTTCGAAGATTTAAATGGAGCAAGATAGCGATTTCCATGGCAACGTTTGTTCCTATCCTCTGCGCGTTTCTTCCATAGTCCTGTCCACAGTGTTGTAAATAAAATTTTCTAATCAGACCGATTAGCCAATCGCCTTGCAAGGTTTGGGTCGTCTGTATGTTCGTATCCGTTTGTGTCCGGCTAGCAGGTAGGGAAGGCAATGGCGCTGCTTTCCGCAGGATCCAGTGACTTTAATAGATAGTAACCTAATTCAATAGACCATCTAAGCGTCGGCCCGACTCAAGGAGTATCGCAGGGATTGGTGTACGCGCACACGCGCACGCCTTTCCTGTATAGCTCGATTCGAGGTAAATAACCAAACGAAAGCATTGAGAACGCGCGTGCAAGTAGTGCCATTTATGCTTAGGTTTTTGCTATGGAAAAAGCTCACTACTGCTGAGGCCAGCACGTCGCGGTGCGTGCGAACATCCAATCCCTGCACTCTCCTTGCGATGCTTGGGCTAAGACAGCAATAGGTTTATAGACAACCGCAAGCATGGCTGCCCGACTGCGCAGCCTTCGTGCGTGCAAGCACAGTGAAGCGCGCGCGTGGACGTAGCTTTTTGCAGCTCGCGACCGGACGGGCATGCTCATACGAGGGAGAGACGTGGCCGGTTCGGCCAGCTTCGCAGAACCTGCTTTCGCGATCGTCTGGGGACGCGTGGGGAGTGCGGACTATGCGAGCGCCTTCGCCATAAGTGACCGTGGGTGATGGTTCAAGCTTGACATTACGTCGTGGGGCCAGCGGGATCGTCCTGGCAGATCGAACACTATCGACGCTGTGGCTGTAGCGCCGCCACTGTTGCTCGACCCCGTCTCCCGCTAGAGCTGCCTGTAACGATAGCGCGTTCTTATACGGCTCTCGACTGCGGTTGGTCGCGTCGTCATCGCAGCTGTGCAGGACAGGTTCTGCGCAAGCGCTCTGCGCAACGCAACGCGCGCGCTGTGCAGCGTCTACGGAACGCAATCCGCGCTCAAACGCGATTGCGCGCATGGGCTCGCGTGGCGCCGCTGTGTGGAGCGCAAGTTCGTCTGCTTCTTGCAAAAGGGTTGCGATGATGGCAGAACGCCGAGCTCTTATTGGATGATTGAAACAAAATTGTGTGTATAGCTCAAGGCAGGCACGTATATCCAGAGAGGGGGGCGGGGGGGGTGAGCCCCTTCGAAATCCTACTTTGCTGCATGGGGCCTCCTCTCCCTCCTGCGCCTCATAAAGTATTTTGTCAAATACTTTACTAGGGGGAATACATTCCACTCCGCTCATTTGCATTAGACAGAACGCCTCACAGCGCCGAATCCAGCCCCGACGGAGGGAGGCGTCATGCGTCAGTCCACGCGCATTTGCACGGGGATGTTCGCGAGCGGCCGCGGCGGTGTCGTCTCCGATTCCACCTAAAGCCCCTTCATGTTTCAAACGTAGCGCAAGGTGCGTCGATGCACGAGGCACGTGCAACCCTTTGGGAAGATCATGACGGCACAGCACAGCAAAGTATTTGGCGCAGCACTGAGCTGAGATTTTAGACGCCATGTTCTTCCTAGAAGTGGCGCGCGGCACGTGTCTCGAGTATTTTCACAACAATGAATTTGGTATGTAGAACAACCATAATCAATATCATCATTTACTGCCCGCTAGCCGAGACCTCCCCGATGATAGATGGCTCTCGCCAAGCCCAGCAAACCTGTCCGCGCCGAGGCTATTGCATTTGAGAGGAGTGGAATGTATTCCCCCTAAGTAAAGTATTTGATTTCGTCATGGGCGAAAAATGACGAAATTTGATTTCGTAATTTTTGGGTGGAAAGGGGGGGGGGCCCTTTCCCCAAAACAAAATCCTGGCGACGTGCCTGCCCCCAGGGTATCTGGCATTGAAGTCCATCCACTATCCTTCCAAATTGGAAGAATAGGGGATATACTTTCCAATCAAAGCCAATCAGAACGCGACGTCGTTCTGCCGTCACGGCAACCCCTGCTCAAGAAGCAGAGGGCTTGCCTCATCCGCATTGACATTCGCTGCTACCCAAGCATCAAGGAGAGGCGGGGATTGCGTTCCACGCACACCGCACGCCTTTCCTGTATAAATGATTCGAAGTAAATAGCCAAAAGAAAGCATTGACGAACGCGCGCAAGATGCCACTCGTTTAGGTTTTGCCTTGGAAAAGTTACTACTGCTGAGGCCAGCACGTGCGGCGCGGAACACCAATCCCCGCATTCTCCTTGATGCTGTTGCAACGGTCTATCCGCAGAGGGCAGCTGGCGGCAAGAGCCTGGGACTGCTCGTCGCCTCGTGCCGGCTGCGCCGACCCACATCAATACGTTGCCCACGTGTAGCCACCCAGTCGTACTTCCCACGACACCATGTTCGCTTCATGTTTACTTCATGTTCATACGTGTACGAGCTTCGGACATGTCTGCAGAGGGTTTTGCGAGACCAACGTCACAGGAATGTCATGCAGGAAACATTCCTCAAACAGTGTCTCCAGACTTTTGTTTTGTTATTGCTTGATGTATTAGAAGTGCCACCATGGCTTGAAGCTCCCTCAATGCACCGCGGCAGCGGCAACCTGACAAATGAAACTGGCTCGTAATATCAAGCGATTATTAAAGAAGAAAAAAGCGCATGACGCTTACGATGCCTGTTCTGTATTTTCAGACTCGGCGCGCATTTTCTAAACGCAGGCATAACCAAGCCAAAGTAGAACGGTACTCATTGCAAAAGTAATCGAATTGTTCGTAATTGATTACTTTCTGGAGTATTTTTTTAATTACTTTAATACATTTATTAGGAGGTAGCGCACGCGCATTTCGTACCGGGCTCATCGTACCGTATCGGAGGTACGAAAACGGTTCCCTAAAACTTTCTAATATAGGGTACGAAAGACCCGTTTTGGAACCGGCAGAAAAAATTTGTCGGTTCGAAAATATGAGGTAATCGGAAGAGTAACGTGGTATACGTCTTTTAAGTAATGGCCAATTAGTCTTCCTTTCAAGTAATCGAGTAATATATCTGAATACTTTCTAACCATAAGTAATTGTACTCGATTATTGTCTTTGAGTAACGTGTACTAGGGTGCCTCAATGTCCTTCTGTTTAGGTGATGCCACCTTTTGTAGTATACCCGATGCCGACAGCACGCGATCACGGGGAAAATACTAAGAAATCGACGAAAACAAATGTCGCCATAGCATAGTCAGCGCCACAAACGCGTGCAGGGACACACTCTTTCACGCGCTTCTGAACAAAAAATAAAATAAACGTGTGAGACAAAATGGCGAGATGCCACCACCCTAAGCAAAGCGCACATGAAGGCACCCTAACGTGTACAAGACTGATACGAACACACCTCGTTAGCATGCCACTCGACGATGTCATGTACCGCCATCAACAAACGGACTCGAGTAAGAATGCTCAAGATGCAAGAGTCTACTACTTCCATAAATCTGTCACCGAGCGCGTTGCATTGTGGGAACCTGTGGGCCAGGAGAGGAGCGCGTATGAATTTCTATTCCCGCTGACTCCCACAATGCATAACGTGTCATTAAACGCCGCGATGACGCACTTCGAGTTTTGGAATAAGTCTATTGCGGCATAAGCCTTATCACCAGCCAGGTATCTTTTCCTGTTTTCAAGATGAATGTCTGCTATAATCATAATGAATTTGAGACACATGTCGTTGAGCTTTAATCCACTTTAGCCGATGATGATGTTGTAAATTGAAAAGGAAAAACCCACAAAATAAAAGTAGGAGAAGCGCAGAGCCCACGTGGGCCTGCGGGAAGCAAAGATCTCACATACTGAAGACGGCGGCAGCCGGCGAGGCCCAGGGACCATGCGCGCCAACGCCGGAAAGGAGACGTCCGAGTCGGTTGAAAGTTCGACCGACACTGTTTACTCAAAGACGCCTCACGGGGCCTCACACCCTGAAGGTAGGGGTGGACGACCTGGGGCTAGGGCAGCAGTGATGGCCGATGACGCCATCTAGGTAGTGTAGACTTCACTAAACAAAAATGAAATACTACAGATGACCCCCGTGTTGTCCTCATTGCTGATGTATTGTTCTCACGGTGACTCTGAGCCGACGTACCTAGTATTGTTGACCGAAAAAGTAATGAACTCGATACGGCTTCAGTCGTGAAGCTTCGAGTCTTAGCTGCAGCTGCTTGCAAAGCTTATGTTAAAAAAAATGTCTTTGTTTCTTCGTTTTTGTTTTAAAATATATTAAATACTGGAGATTGAGCCTCGCGTATTTAAACCAATCGGGCACAATACAAAGTAGTGTTGGCTGCACAAACAATGCATCAAAAGCAACATATTTTTTTGCGGTTATTTTCTGTCACTTAGAAAACTAAAACAACAAATCTTCCACTTTGCTACCCACCCAAGTAAAACGACACTTTGTGAAGAGAGCAGTGGAAGAATACCTTGATGTAGTACAAAACGCCGCCGAAGACCTAGCCTGTGGGGCGTCTAATCATCATAACGCAACAGTAATGACAGCATTCACTTCATATTGTAATTTCCGCTTTCCACGTTGGGAAAGGGGGTGTATGAAGAACACTCTGGGCCTGTATCTTAGCCTGGGACGCTGGTACACGGAGGGTTTTCTGCACGACGATCTACGTCCTTGCGGCCCATTTTCACGATTTTCAAAATAACTTGCCGCAGGTCATATTAAAGCTTGCGAGAGAATTATGGTCGTTTCTTTTGATTGTTGATTGATTGGTTCTGGTACGCACTTGGTCTTACCAACCTTGGGTCCTACAAAATATTTACATATTTACCCGGCAGAGTATTTATGAAAATGGTGGATTGTTTTCCGATTAATTTGCTCATGCGCATTATTGGAGAAAGAATTTCTCGTTAACTGCTTGGTAGGTCAAGACCTTAACAACATGAAGAATGCCATAACATAACTTCAAAAATGACAAAACAGCTCTATACAAACAAATCCGACATGGTATTGAAGGAAACACATTTGAATGCTGTTTCATGTCGGGGGCTTTGCAAAGAGTGTGCATATGCTGTCCGAACGGTTCGCTTTCATTGGAAGAACTGACCCCATCAATTTTTTTAAACACTTAATTACCCATTTTCTGCGACACCGCACAGATCTAGAACCGCAGAGCCACCTGTTTACAATTACCGACCGACGAAAGTAAACTCCACAGGTATATAGTTCGAAGTAGTTTTCATCATAATCTCCTCGAGTCACCAGGGATTCAGTTTTGGTTTCCGCTTGAGATCAAGAGCTTTTCCGTCTGCTGGTTGGATCCGGCCTCACAGCTTTCTCCTCGTCGCGCGTACTTCAGCAGTGAGAGATGCTTGACCTAGAGCCATCAAATGAGCTGCGCGAGAATGGGCACTCCGTTCCCGACATTGCCGTAGGCGCCGCCATATTGGCGTGCGTAGACGCAACTGCAGATCGTCATGATTCAAAAGTGCGACTTCCTCAGCATTTGATTCCGGTGTTAGGAAGCTCATGCAATATTGCTTTTCTCGTCGCGACTGTTTAAGCGGTGAGGACGTAAACGCGTTTCCTGGGATTTCGATGAGCTTCGGAGATACCGGGCAACCATGATTTTAGCCACAATATGGCTTAAGTGTCGTTACTTGAAGCGTAGCTTATTTAGTGGCTCTAGTTTGACCCGTTCGCGGTCTCGATCGGGCAGTATTTTGTCGAAAACCAATACAAATCAGGTGACAGGTCTCGGGCCTTCTGAGTGTGTTTGTCGTGACTCGTAAGTATCCTGCATCCGCCGCTCGATGTCAGCTAGTGTATAAGGTAAAGGAATTATTTGAGATCTTCAAAGCAATTCCGGGTTGTTAGTGGCTCCCAACGTGAAATAGCACACGATCGTACGGTTCCCGCTCCGTCTGATACACTTTGCCTCCGCACTCGGTTCGTAGCAGGTGATACCTTTTATTTTTTCAGTTCCGTAAAGTTGAGGTTACACTGCAAGTACAGCATACGCAAGGACAGCCTGCAGATACCGTCAAGTCGTGTTGTTTTTTCTTTATGGCGATCTTGTCACGTTAGTCGTACAAAAACTGTCTACAAACGAACACCGCGTCTTTCGTATGGTACAGACCAACACGTGGCCCTGACGTCACGCAGCTGCGGTGGCGCTGTCGACGGCACTGCGCATGCGCAGACGCTTCACTTCACGCGAATTCGGTTTCTGCGCACGCGCAGTGCCCACACCTGGGTGGGCAAACGCGCGTTTGTTTGGCGGTTTAGGCAGACGAGGTGAGGTGTTTTCACGTTTTGTATTCGTCCGCGAAGGACGCTTCGGAGCGGGCACTCCCGTTGTTCACTCGCGTCAGCAGACTAGAGGCGTCTGCGCGATATGTCCGTTCGCTCCCTGGGAGGAAAATCACATCTCGCTCTCGCGCTGACCGCAGTCGGACTCCCGGTTCTTGGGTTAAATGAACAAACCCTTCTTTGAGTTTTCATTTCTTGTCTTTTAGTAATGTGCCATTTTTATCGTCGATCATCCTCGGGGTATTAGAGATAAACGTGATCTTTTATTTGGTCGAAGCACGCTCCGCACGATGCCTGCTGTAGTGAAGCTATAGCGCTCTTCAACAGAGTAGAAACTTGAGTCCAGTAGTCATAGTTATGGCGCCTAGGATTGGTCTTGTGAAACCTACAGTCGTCTGAAAATGAACGGAGGGAAAGAGCAAAGACCACGTGGTAAGGATCGGCGCTATAATGTTTTCAGTATAGGTCTACCACAGCAAGAAGTACGACATAAAATGAAGAGCAGGTTCTCACCTTTTAGAAAAACCTCGGATCGTTTGTTTCTGAGCAAATGAAAATTGTTTTCAACTGAAAAGAAAGAAATTTAATCTAGAATCAATCGAGTTGTTTGAGGACGACCGGCGGCTGTGGTGAGCCATTTTGTTTACTTCGTTGTTGAGGCAGTTCCCACTCTTGAAAGAACCTAACCTATGACTCGTTGAATGTTGAATGGACGCAGTAAAACCCTACCTGAGTGCGCATTCTAGAGCATTGGTTTCCAGTACAAGTTACTCTTATTATCCAATGCAGTGTAAATCGATATGCTCAACAGCATTCCAACTCGACTAGGTTGCTTTCTTTCATAGCAATAAACAGTTTAAAATGACTTTATTTAGTCACATTTGCACTTCTCGTTGAATACCGTACTGTATCTGCTGCAATGAGCACGGGTTTTTGTTTTTATACGTAAAATATATTTATTGGGATTTTTGCATGTATGAAGAACGAGAAAGGAAACGGAAGGATCTGTGAAACGTTCTGTTCATCCCTGCCATTATCTCTCCCTGGGACTGACAGTAATCCTAAATAAATAAAAAATAAGAATAAGATAAGTTAAAGAGGAAATGGGAATAAATAACGGACGGTGGAGTGAAGACCAATGTTTTATAATTACTGGTGAGTATAGCCACATCTGACTCTCCCAGGTGCTTTTCTAGGCGTCGTTGCCGCTGAAGAATTTCCCACTCATTTGGGCTTTTCCCTAAACATGTGATCAATCAATCGATTACAGGTAAGTCACCTGACTGAACCAACAAGGTCAGCCCGAACTGGCGGAGTGGTATGGCGAGCCACGCAACGTATTATACGAAAGACAACGCGAATCCGCGTTGCAACCGGTGGGACAAAGCAAGCGAGGTACACAAATTCCTCTCACACGCTTTCTGAGGGTCCCAGTCTCTGTGATCGCTGAAGCAGCCGTCCTCCCTTTCCCAAGACTCGATCGTGCGGATCCATTCAGGCCGGTAGAACTCTGGAAATCCGGCCATTCCGCAGAATCCAACTGCGGAGGCATAGAACGGAATATGTCGGACAGCGTATGTAGTACCGAGTGTATGAGATAAAAGAGAACCGCGTTGGTCTCACCGCAAAATTAAACTACGCACAACTGTACGATCAGTTTCCGCCCGAATGTAGTGCTAGTGGTCCGGACCAGAGGCCAAAGTTTCAGGAGTAACGTTTATCTTGTATCAAAAGTTATCGGCGAATTTTGACGATATTCATTTAGAAAATGGGGTGCGTTCTCGCGGTATTGCGTTACGCATTCATCTCCATGCACTCGCTGCATCCGTTTGTTGGTCCCCATTTTCTCAATGATGACTTCGCAAAATAGTTTATAACTTTTTTAACTAAGTCACCGTAAATTCTAAAAATTTGACATCGGGTCCCAGACGCTATTTGGGATCGGAGATTGAGTGTACGGCGATGCGTAGTTTATTTTGGCGGCAAGAATAGCCGCTTCTGTCTTCTTCCAAATGCACACGGAGTCACTTCAAGAGCACTCAGGTGCGTATACTTAGAATTAAATGCACAGAGGGTTGTAGCGATGTGGATTTTATGTGTGCGCGTGCACCACATAGAGCAGCGGGGAAAAAGAAGAGGAATAAAAATCCAGGAATGGAAATGTGCCCTCTGCCCATTCTACCCGCAGTAGTAGCACCCCGCCACGCCCCGCGACAGCAACTCTACAATGGCGACGAGATGGATGGCTGGACTTAAGCTGGGCGACTTCTTGATGGCCTACAGGGCAACACCCCATTCAGCAACTGGAACCCCACCTTTTGATGTGCACTGCCGGCAGGTCCATGGGCTATCTTCTCCCAAGCTGCTCCAATGACAACCCACCTCAGACGTGGCAAGACACAGATCTCCAAAATCGCACAAAGCACAAGATATACGCTGACAAACGTAGGCACGCCCGGCCCTCACAACCTCACTGTGGGAGACAGAGTTCTCTCCAAACAAAACCAAAGAAACAAGCTGACCCCTGCCTATGACCCCAAGCCATACCAGGTCATCGATGTCAAGGGGACGCAAATTACGGCACGGCGGGATCACGGCACAATAACAAGAAACGCTAGTTTTTTTAAACCAATGCCCCCCACCACGAGCAAAGGATCCGAAGGTGACTATGACTCGGACAACGCGTGGTTCAATGTCCCCTCTCTCAAGATGGCTGCAGGGGAACGCTTCCAGACCCGACTGATCGAGAAACCGAGCAACGCCTCGTTCAGGGGGAGGACGAAAGAGACCGTTCCGTTGAAGCCCCTGCCCCTGATCCATCAGGAACATCGCGACCGATCCGTACCAGGTGCCCTCCTGCACGACTCAAGGACTACGTCTGCTCTTAATGGGCCTTTCGTTCTGGTCATTTGTCTGCTTCTTGGGGGAAGTGATGTAGTGATGTGGATTTTATGTGTGCGCGTGCACCACATATAGCAGCGGGGAAAAAGAGAAGGAAGAGGAATAAAAATCCAGGGAATGGAAATGGCTGCCCCTCATTCATTCTACCCGCAGTAGTAGCACCCCGCTTATGCCCCGCGACAGCAACTCTACAAGGGTATCTTGAGGCAAGCACGGAGATCATCTCACGAGTAATGAGGTATAGGACCATGGGGAAGGGAAGGGACGAGGCACGGACGTTTGTTTTCTCGGTGGTATTCAACAAACCCAGCAAACATTTCGTCCCAATACTCACTTTGTTCGATGAAGAGATCCTGTAGATATCTCGGGAAAGCTCCTCGTCCTTCGCGTTGAGGGCGTCCTCATCACGTTACTGCACGTCTTGATCAAGAAGCTTTTGAGACCTCCCTGATGCTCAGCAAGTAGCGATAAAAGACGGTCCCGGCATTCGCTCTGTAACGAATTAAGAAAACCGATGCACCGCAGACCTAGACAACTATAAAAAAATGAAAGCCGTTTACAACTCCCTGTAACGCCGAATTAGAGCGCAGCTCTTGAGGAGGGGGGGAAGGCGCGGAGAGGGGGTTCACGTGACCTCGGGGGGGGGGTCACGTGACCTGAGGCGGTCACGTGACCTGGGGTCACGTGACCTCGGAGGAGTCACGTGGCCGGGGGTCCGTGACCTTGGGGGTCACGTGACCTGCGGTTACGCCGACGGCGACGACGACGACGCTCAAGCCGGAAACGGGCGCCTAAGAGCTGCGCTCTAAAAAATACAACACTGCACATTATTTTTTTTTAACTTGGGAGGGCTGGAGTATTTAAATTGTTTTTATACGGTTTGTTTGGCATTAAGTGAGCATGCTACTGGAAACACTATTTAATTTATTAATTGCTCAAAAAATAATGAATATTAAAATACTTATAAAGAGAATTGTATTCCGTTTTCAGGACAACGTTTGTTTCAATGTATATTTTATAGTTTTGTGTTCAAAGGCTTCTATTCTAAGAGAGAAAAATAAAGACGCCATAATCCTCGAGATAATACATACAAATTTTGATTTTGAAGCGAATACTTTATAAATGCCTATAACCGAGTGCGCCATCTAAGAAGACGACCCAAAGTGGTAAAACGAGAAAAATGTATTTGCATTTTCCTCGTCTCAATCTAAATGAGCGTCGCGCCGGCGTGCGGTCGCGTATCACTACTGCGTGGTGCACGTTAGAGACCTTAGTCTAGCGTTTGTACTGTACTGACTAAATTTCTTATCTACTGTCGGGTGACAGGTCAAGAAGAAGTGGAAGCTCCTCTCACCTTTTTTCACTTTAGTAGAGTGAACGGCGGAGAGGAGGTCGCCTCCACTCCAGCGTTCGCTCTACTAAACTCGAGAGAGGTGGGAGGAGCTTCCACTTCGCTTTTGACATGCCATCGACTACACAGCTGCGAAAAAAGTCACCCGTTGAGGCAGACTAACTTCAAGGCTGCCTAAACATATAAAAAACAAGACAATTACTTTACTTTACCTCCGAGCTACGTCAACAAGTTGTGGGAAGGACAGATTGAAAGAAAACGCTCGCTTTTATCCTCAGAACTGCACCGCTACGACCAAGTTTCTTGGTCAGTGGCGTTGCGTGCGAGTTACTTGGATCCCACTATAGGGACTAGGGTGCCTCAATGTCCTTCTGTTTAGGGTGATGCCACTTCCTTTGTAGTACCCGATGCCGACAGCACGCGCTCACGGGTAAAATACAAAGAAATCGACGAAAACAAAATGTCGCCATAGCACAGTCAGCGCCACAAACGCGTGCAGGGGCACGCTCTTTCACGCGCATCTGAGCAAAAAATAAAAATAAAAGTGTGAGACAAAATGGCCAGATGTCTCCACCCCTGAGCAAAGCGCACATGAAGGCAACCCTAATAGGGACTATTCACTGACGGCCATATAGCTGTGTGCGCGAATGCTGAGCGCGTGCTGACGGCGAGCTTCCGCAGTTTTTTTGCAAGGTGGCATTCCGCACCATCACGAGTGCCGGTCTTAGCAGCCTATTGATGTGAGCTCGTTCTGAGCATACGCACACAACAGCACCTAGAAATATGGCGCCCAGTGAATACTCCCTATACTTCGTTCACCCTTTAGCTGAGGCTAGAAGCTCCGCCTTCAGCGCGAGATTTCTGCCTGCTGCTCAACACAGTGTGAACGCGCAGGCACGCGCAACCAAAGCACAGTGGAAGCCAGCGAGCTCGCGCTGCAGACGGAGCAAGCGCAACCCCACCGTGCATGACGTTTTGGTGTTTTTTTGACGGCTTATAACTTTCTTTCTATGTATCTTACAATTATAAAGTAAATGTCAAAATAAAGAGCTGCTTTTCAACAATACTTTAATGTCTCGATATTACGGTCATTCTTAGTTGTTAGTTAATTATTCAGCTTTTAATAGACCACAGTCTCTAATATTGAAAAAATTATTTCTCGAGATGTAACGTCCCACCGTCCACGATATTTTACGTGAGCGTTCGGTTGGATGTAATAAATGAAAAAGTAAGCAACAAACTGTACAGATAATGCATATTTTAAAATAAAAAATAAAGTTTAAAATGGTACTAATACATGCCGCTATAAAAACTGAATCACGTCAGCTAATCAAAAAAACGAGACATTAAATTATGAAGCATCCTTCGATATTACATTTTACAGAACTTCCATACTGATATATTACACGTTAAGAATGTTATAAGACCTCAAACTTTTCCCATTCAGTTACGGCGAGTTGTAGTTTCTTAATATAAAATACAGATGGCGACACGTGTTCAAGAACAGCTTGATGTGCATTTTCCGTCGTGTGCCGCTTGGAACGCCACGTGAAAGACAGAAAAAGCGCCAGATGTCAGGGTGTCAGATGCCTGGATGCCCGCAGTGAGCGAGCCAGAGATGTCAGAACAACAAGCGCGAGGCTGTGGGTGCACAACAGCTACCTTTGCGCGCGTTCTACTGTGCGTCGGTATACATACCCGACGCGATCCAAATGAAATGGGGACCATGAAATGCATTCTGCCATTTCAGATTCCGCCACGTATGTGAAAACATCTTAATGTTTCTATCACTTGCAAAAATCATTTTCGCAATCAAACTATGCTTGTCGGAATGGTTTGACTATATTTTGTTTAAAAAACCGCCTCGGTGGCTCTTAAGTGGCAATACATATTAAAACAAAGCACAAAGCATTAAGTCGTCTCAGTGTCTCTGAGCCAACGCGCTGGCCTATGAGTCCATATCTGTCTCGTTTAAATATCGGCCGAGGTGCCCGCAATCCGACGGAGGCCAATCTGAGATTTCGGTTGCACGTCAAATGATCTCCAGTTAGTCAAAATAAACCCGCTATTCTTTTTTATTTTTATTGGGGCGTGTTAAGTGATTTTTGTTTGACTTGTGAAACCCTAAGATCTAAATATTTGCTTTGCTTTACCTTAGTTCGGAGCGCAGCCAACGCTACGGGCTGATGAAGCCTCTGAAGCAGCGCCAAGAGCGCGAGGTTAAGCTGTTCGTTGTCTTTCTGTGCCTACGCGGTCGGGCTAAACTAGAGGCGCTAAATAAGTTACGCTTCATACACATTTTGGTGTTTAAAATGATGGTTGTCACGTATCTGAAGCTTTATCTGAAATCACAGGAAACGCTTTTCCGTCCTCCACAAATGATTAAACAGTTCGCGACAAAGCAAAGCAATATTACGTGAGCTTCCTGACACCGCACTTTTGAATCACGACGATCGGCAGTTGCATTTGATTTGTTACTAACCACCAAGATGTCGGCGCCCACAACAATATCTGGGGGAAAAGTGCCGATACTCTAAGCGTAGCTCATTTAGCTCACAGGCTAAACCAAGTGCGGTGGGGGATCGTTGGCCGAGTGTGTGGTGGCACCGCAGATCAGAGCACGTGGAGAAATGCTCGAGCGCAAGCTCCTTTCAAAGCACGGAGCTCACGCTGCAGAACCTGTAGGGACTAGGGTGCCTTCATGTGCGCTTTGCTTAGGGTGGAGTCATCCGGCCATTTTGTCCCACACTTTTATTTTCCTTTTTGTACAGAAGCGCGTAAAAGAGCGTGTCCCTGCACGCGTCTGTGGCGCTGACTGTGCTATGGCGACATTTTGTTTTCGTCGATTTCTTTGTGTTTTCCCAGTGAGCGCGTGCTGTCGGCGTCGGGTACTACAAAGGGTGGCATCACCCTAAAGAGAAGGACATTGAGGCACCCTAGTAGGGACTAAATCCCCTCGATGTGTTTGCGTTGGTCTTTCAAGTAACCTCAAATGTGCCAGTGCACGAGGCCTGTCACTCGAGCGGCCCTTGGAGGCAAATGGCGGCCCAGCACTAAAATGACTGGTCCTTGAAAGCGAATGGCGGCGGAGCACCCGCTCGTAGCACGTGCTTTGCGCGTTTCCACAACAATGGTTGGCGGTACTTGTAAAAAACGCCTTTATCAAGGGGCTTTAGCAGGGACCCTGGGTTCAGTCGCCCATCTGCATCCTACCGTCGTGCGATCGTGTACCACATACACTGCGTAATGCACGTTAAAGATCCCGAGCTGGGAAAATGGGAAAATGGAGCCCATTTTTGCCCGTTTCCGGTTTCTGGTGGGTTTCATGTATTCGAAAACCCCGTCGGCCGCCATTTTCCCATTGAACTTTTCAGAAAATCACTTATAAATTTCGAATAAGGTATCGGATTGGGCTGAAACTTTGACATCTGTTTGTGACCTCGAGCGCTACCTTTGGGCGGAAAATGAGCGTTCAACAATACCTAATTTATTCTTGCGGTAAAAAAAAAAAGACTGATTTTTTGTGACATTTTGTACATTGTTTAAACTATGTGCAAAAGCTATGCACAAACCCAGAATCTTTGCCTGGCCATTCATTGCATTTATCACTGGATTCGTATTAAAACTAATTCTTATCATTTATTGCTGTGAGTTAATTGTTAACCTCGGCATTTTTTTTTATTATGACTCCCGCACCAGCGCTCGTCCTGTTTGCCTCTCCGTCTTCGTATTCGTCTTTATTGTGCGCTTTCACTACTTTCAACATGCATAACCAACTCGCCTGCATCGCTGCATTAGACCAGTCCTACTTTGGGTTTACCAAACTCGACATCAAAACCAGAGTGTCATTTTTTGTGTTTTCCAGTCTCGTGGGTTCGGACATAATAAACACCCAGCTACCTAAATGAGACCACAGACCGCAAGAAAAATAGTTCATTTGTTTTGATTTTTTAGGTGGTAAATTCCTCAAGCTAGAATTTCGGAAACCCAAGTCTATCACCTCATTACGTTTTCCATCCACAAAGAGCCAAACACACGCGCGACGAAAGGGCCGGCCCGTCATATTGCCACCCGCAGAGCCGAGAAAGCAACGCTCGGTCACGGACTTGTAGAAGATTCGCGTTCATTCTTGCACCAGACGTAACTTTTGCCCTGCTTTCTTGTTCTCGGAAGTGCCAGTTCATCCTCGCCCCGAGCGCGCGACGCTCGAAACTTTTTGACGAACTTTCGAGATAGTGACGCACTGTAGATAAGCAGCTGCCCGCGACCTTGTCGAGTCACTCTCGCTCTCGCTCTCTGCTGCCGAATCGCCGGTTGCTTTTCTGCTGCTTCGAGGCTCTTTCTCTTTACTTATTCTGTTTGGCACAAGTTCGCCGATTAAAACTTTATTTTTCAGTTCACTGTTCGTCCTCTCGTCACCTTCATTCGTGACAATATGAATCTGATCACATTGAAATATGTGTAATTGGCCTCTGAAATCTCCGATAACGGCGCACAGGCAATTTTATATTTTTCAACGCGTCGGTGGTTTTGCTATGCATGTGCCTCGCCGTTTGGCTCAGGACGATTTTCGTTTTTGTTCTGCCCACATTTGCTGGAGATGTGAGCTCGGAGCGTAGGCAACTGGCCCCCTTGCACGAGAACTGGCGCAGCCGTTCGCGTTCCAAAGAAAGCTCGTGCAGAGAAAAAAGGGGCAAGGGACCAGGGGTGTCTAATTCAGGATATAGAAAAATACCCCACTGTATCGAAGCGCCACCACACACGATTTCTCGCATTCATGTACAGGCCTGGAAGGCAATCCCACCGCCATCTGTTGGTTCAGAATCACACTAACCAAGGGTGGGGTTGCACCTTGGTACTATACTTCGTTTCAGCTTGGGTCCAGACGCAGGCGATGCTACAAGCGCGAGCTCCGGGCTTTCAGCGGCCCTGCCATGCACGCGCGCTCGTGCAATCAAGCACTGTTCAGGGCACACGCTCGCGCTCGTAGCATCGGCTGCGTCTGGACCCGCTCGAAAACGAAGTATAGACATTGCATACATTGGCGTTTCTGGTTTGGAAACGCCTAATCGTAACAACAGTAATCACTATGTTCTCGCTACGTCGCTTGCGTATATTCGTCAGACATAAAACAATATATTTAATAATGGCATTATAGATGCGTTCTGCGCTCACCTTGATTCCGATGAGGGTATAAAACACCTGGTGGGTTAGCCAGTAGCGGCTGGTGTACGGTTGGGTCATAAACTCGAAACAGGGATTGCTGATTTTGCATTCGTCCGGGCTCCTGAAACACCCATTGTACAGGGAGGTCAGTGTTTTTTTTCCACGGTGAATTTAGTCGCCGACATGTGCTTAGAAGAACGACAGGGAAGTCTTTCAGCTGTCAAACCTCCAGCACGAGCTTCCTGCCTTCGATCACGCTTCGGCGTCTCGCGAGCCTGGAGCGTGCACGTGCAGCCGAAGCACGACGGAAGGCAAGGAGCGCGTGTTGTAACTGGGCATTCTAAATAGACGCCCTATACCGTTCTCGGCCTATTCACTGGCGGCCATAGCTGTGTGCGCGACTGCTGAGCGGCGTGCTGACGCCGAGCTTCTACAGTTGTTTCGCCGCGTGCATTCCGCACCATCAAGATTGCCGGTCTCAGCAGCCTATTAATGGGAGCTCGCTCTGAGCATGCGCTCTAAAGAGCACCCACAAATATGGCGTCCGTGAATACTCCCTATAGTTGCGGTGAGAAGCTTCGCTACGCGTGCTTCTGTTTAATTCTTTTTGGGTAGGGAACGTGCTACCGACGCGGTTATGTTTTAATTCTCAGGGTGCATAGAAGCTTGGCTTTGCACGTGCTTGCACCAGGGAGGAATGATCACGGAGCCCTTCTGATTCGCTGTACAGCGATACCGTTTGTTTTTCTTTCGTTGACCGCGAGGTTGAAATTCAATAATGTCTATAAAGTGTCCGGAAGGAGACCTCGCAACCCAAGGTGGCCTTGCAGAAGAGAACACGAAACAAAATTAAGTTTCGGAGAGTCTTATTACGTGAAAAATTTACATAACCACTGATGGCTAAAGAATCACAGGAGCGCCAATCATCTTAGTATAGTGGTACTCCGCAGTCGACGGGATAGCCAACAATGACGTCGGAGAACAAATTATAAAGCATTAAGCGTGAACGTCATAAACACACTTCCGGCGTTTGATAGGCTATTGGCGACTCCAACATTTATTTTTTTGTACATTATTCTTCGACTATAGTTTTCGACCAAGCACAAAGCAAATAAAGACATTTTACAAAAATAAATAAATAAAGAACCTGAATTAGAGAAATGCTTGTTTTTTTTTTCAATGCATTCTGAATGAAGTTATGGAGCTGCATAATGAAACGCATGGTAATGAAGGCATTTCTTATTATTTCATTCAGAGGTGGTTGGATGAGAGGGGCTCTTTTTTACGTTATCTAGTCGCTGAGAGTTTAAGAAATGTAGGGCGTTACTTATGCTAACGCGTTTTATTTCGTGATTTGTTCTTTGACTTTCTTATCGCCCGATGCTGCAAGCTCATTGGCTGCAGAGCTATACAGGGTGTAAGCGGAACTTCCGGCCGCCATGAGAGGGGAGAGAAATACTTCCGGTTCTCCCGTGTCTACCTAGTGTTTAAGTGGGTTCGCGACGACTCTTGGTTCTCTAGCGAGCAACTCCGCGAAAACTACGCTCGAGATATGCCCTAAAATCGTGCTTTCCGATGCACGAAAAAAAAAAGAATGTCACGAGTAAAGTTTATTGCGACTGTATATGGAGACGAGGGACGCCACCGACGACGCCTAGCCTGGGATGGTCGTAGGACGACGGCATTGGCAGACGATGCTAGCCTACTTCGACGTGCCACCGACAGATGGCGCAACGCGACAAACGCTTGAATGCAGCGCCGGCGCCGCGGCGCCTCGATTGAGCATCGCCGTACAACGATGGGCCATTACGGTACGTACAAATGCAATGAGTACGGTGCTCCGGGGAATAAAGCTTGAACACCAAAGCAAGCAAGTCAAAACACTACAAAATTGTGCATTCAGAGACTCGCTTTGCGATACAGGCAGTGCAATAAAAACGTACGGAAGATTGTCATGTACTAAAAACAAAACCCGGCTCGACGAACCCTGCGGGGAACCTTGGAGCGTATCGTCAGCGCCTGGGGGAGGTGGGCGCCCACCGCCGATGCCTTGCCCTTCACGAAGAAGTTGAATGCGTTTAGGAGTTCGCAGTTTCTAAGTCACTCTCAGGTATATGGACCAGGCTAGTCAAATATGTATATATATAGTCCCAAAAATGCGCCCACGATACCATCGGCATATATGTCATTTCTTTGAGGAACGAGCGCTCTTTCTTTTCACCCAGGGGATTAGGAAGGTATGTCAATCGCGTATAAGTATGTTTCACGAGGTACCAGTGTTAGTCCTTGGCGGTGATATCTTTAAAGTAGGCGCTATACTTACTGAAGATCCCCCAAAAGAAGCAATAACAACCGGAGGTAGCATATACTCCCCTGGAAGTTTGGTCATTGTTTGCTTTTGTTTACCTCCGCACACCCTGTACATCAAGATGCTGGTGTCTCGCCACACCCTACGTTTCTTAATTAAGTCGACATAGACTATTGGAGGCGTGCGAAAAGACATTGGCGCAACGGTGCGGCTCCTGCAGAAGCATTTCGCATTGAACACGACAGGACTGCAGTATAGACATCCTCAGTATAGCAGCCAACCTTTGATTTTAACGAATGTCGGTTTACCTGAGCTCAGCGCTATTCAAAACGTTCGAAGCCACACTCGGCGCTTTTTTTTCTTTTTTTTACGTGTGACCGGAAATTATGAACACAAATCCCCTCCATGCGCCGTCGAAAATCGCCGCGATCATCTTAATTCCAGTATACGTGTACTCGATCCACTGGCGAACAAAAAACAATGTGATGATACAAGGAGGGAAAACTATACTTCTCACGTGAATTTTCTCAATTATTCGCGCTGATGAATGTTGTACCGTATCGATTTCTGGACCGTCCAGCTGGTCCAGCACACAAACGTCTCCCAGAAGCTACATCCCAGCGCAGATAAACAAAAAACATGAAAACATGGCACAGACGCTGCCAAGGCCCTGCGGGCCCATTAGAAGAGGCCCCAGTGGGTAGCGCTTCACTGTTCCACGCAACGCGGACGCTGTCGATGGTGGCGTTGCCAACCAAGCTTCCAATGCTTCGAACAGAGCCGGCTATGGCTTCCAGGCGGCGCGCCTTCTTTAGGTGTTGCACGCTCCATTTAGTAAGTGATTAACCGTTATGAATACGAAGACATCCTACGTTTGTTTCCTACATTACGGAACTTTCTAGACTATGTAAATTTGTAAATTTCGTAAATCGAGCACACACAAAAAAAATCATTGCACTGTTATTTTTTTGTTTGCGAGGTTTAAATGTGGTTTTCACAAAAGCACCAGGCTTTCATTTCTCATGCTTTCTGTAGTTGTAAACGCGATTGTAAATACTTCTGACATCACCTACTAAATTCATTTAGCTGCTCGATACTTTTTAATTAAAGGGAGGGGAAAGCTGCATTGAAGGGTGGGTATTTTTACCGATATCCGCACGTTTATTTGTTCCGCTTATGCACGCCGACAAGCGCGCCTGCTTCAAGAGCTCTGTGCTCTAGCAACCGTGCCATAGATTTCGCAGAAATATACACTCGATCTCTATATTGTAATACAGACTTGTACGGAGGGAAACTAGGGAAGAAGGGAAGATGAGAGCGTGGCAAGTCAGGGCGCCGCGTTCCGATTGCAAGGACAACGGGAAGACGCAAATGCTAGAGCTGCCTTTCTCGCTAGCCGCTGTTCGATCGCTTTCGAACGCCGAACGCAAGCGTCCGGAGTACCAACGCGAGACATTTCGAGAGGAGCAGATGGCATTCTTGTTCGTCCTAATTGAAAGAAATAGACACAATGGCAGCTACCCTTTGCGCCTACCCACTAATCATCCAATCGAAACTTGGCACTGTCACGTCCCAGCTGGCTCTCGCCTCTTTCTCTCTCTCTCTCTCTCTCTCTCTTTCTCTCCCATTTCATGTCTGTACACAGCCTAGCGGCCCAGCACGCGCGAGTTTGGCGCTTCACAAATCCATACAAGCGCGCTTTCCAATCACGAACGCTGCAGGTGGCAGCAGACAAAAGACCAGAAACCTTTCGTGGAAACGACGAGCTCAGCGTTACAATGAGCGTATACCGCGGGCACTGGCTGGATACGTCAAAAATACTCGAATATACTGTCACAGATTGCGGCTGCCGTGACAGGATGGACGAGGGAACCTGAAAGTCTAATGTGGCGAGCTTGTGCCAAAACAATAGATGCAATATAATAAGCGTAGCGCGGGAGACGAAATTGACGTTAGCAGCAGGATCGAGCGTTGGCGAAAAAGCAGGGCGCTACTGTTGCTTTTATACCGGCTTCGTCTTCAGGAATACTCTAATGCAGAACGCAGGGGAAAAAAAGGAGAATTAATTTGAATCTTTCAGAGGAGAAACAAAAGGGAAAACTAAACTTGCGGGGTTTGTCGCAAGATTCCAGTACACGTTTAGGTCGAGAAATGCTGTAGTACATGAAAAGATATCCAATAATGCGGTCTTTCGGGAAAGCTTAAACAATCGTCGTTCGTCGTGCAAAAATCTTTTTTTATTTAGGTGTAAATATTTGTTTGCGTTAGTTGTGCCTGCTTTCAATCATAGAAGATGGATGACTAACCAGATAACCGAGCCTGTAGAAGGCACACTTCAACTCGCGACTTATGTATAGTGCTACCAACACGTCAAAATGACAGGCGTAAAAAATTTCAGCTATAAAAAGTTTCTTTAAGCGAGCACTAAGTATAAAGAGCGCTTTCTAAATCTACGTGCCAGTGACTCCTAAAACTCTGCACGGAAGTCTGGAGGTCAGATATCGCGCATTCGCCAAAAACCTTGCTGAATGTGAGCACCGTACTGGCGTCCGTTAGCGTATTCCTCACAGCGCGACGTATCTCAAAAACCTGAAGTTGGCATTCGTTCTGAATCGACTTCATTTCTCACCAACAATGTAAACCAGTGACACCGTAGCTCCACATTAAACGTATAATCAACCACGCAAACTACCGCCACTGCACCTCGATATTTAATGCCTGATCCACAGCTTGAACCAGCGTCACCACATATACCCTCAATATTTAATGTCACATAAACAGCGTGAACTAGCGTCAACGTACCTAAGCATCAAATGTCGGCTTTACTCTGATTTTGCAAACGTGGCTTTAAGTTTGGAGACATTGTGTATACAGAGTCTACCCCAACTGCGCTTTTCGTTTTTTTGTTTTGTTTTTTTGTTTAAGCTTGACGCGTTAGATTTTATTTTTTTCTTCCTCCAAGCGTGATCACTGGCAACGGAAAAAAAAAAAAAACGGTGGAAAAAAGGGGCAGCTTTCAAAGACAAAGTCCACCTACCTTGTCCGTGTTAGCTGGTAGACGCAGGAGTCCGAGAAGGCTTCCGAGAATCTCCTCTCCCGACCCGGCGAGGTTACGAGGGAGCTGTTGAGGCGCAGTTCCGGGAAATCAAAGCTCCAACTGCCGGGTCGTACCAAGGGGAGCATGACTTGACAGAAATTAAGAAAAGGGTAAAGGTATAAATTATAATCTACAGTTAAGTCGTCATACAAAAAAAAAAAAGAAATTGGTCTGCCAACACTGTCCGAGGCGTGTTTCTTCCTTGTCCTCTCACCTTGGTAATACAAAAATGGTCTACATGTTCCAAGCATTGTGGGATTCGCATTTCCTTTGATGTAGTGTCCCTGTTAACAAGTATCCCCATTCAGCTCCCATTGTCCGTCATTAGAACGGCACTTACGTCAGATACGACTCTCCCTGAAACAGCCCAGTTCTCCGTGAACGAAATCTGCCGCCTACTACAACTGTGCCTGACGAACACCTACTTCTCTTTCGCTCGTAGTTTTTACAAGCAACGCAGTTACACCGCCGTGGGAGCTGCTGTGTCCGCCACGGTAGCCAACCTAACAATTGAAACCATCGAGAAAAAGGCATTAAGTACGTTCTTTTCGACACCCACAATGTTTCTTCGCTACGTAGACGATTGCTTCTGCGTTGTGAAAACCAGCGAAGTTGACCGCCTACACATACACCTTAATTCCATCGAACCAAATACTCCATTCACAGTAGAACGTGAATCTAAACGGTTGCACTCCGTTTCTAAACGTATCTCAGGAAAAAAAAACAGGCAAAATTTTAACATTTTAAGTGGATAGAAAACCAACGCACACCGGGCGATACCAAAATTTAGTTATCAGACCACCCACATCTCCACAAATCTTCAGTAGTTTCGGCAGTATTTCGACGTGCCATCACGGTGTGTCCCAGCATAGCCTCCTCTATACTGGTGGCTATGTCCGCAGATAAGGCACTTCAATAGGAAGTTGATATTATAAAACTAGACCTTTAAAAAAACGCATATCCAACAAGATTCGTCAACAATACCTACAGGAAACTTGGTGACCCATATGCAGCCGAGAAAAACCCATCCCTGCAGCCGCATGTGCGACCCGTATCTCAGGGGCACGAGCGAAGTTCTCACCCGTGCTCTCAAACCATATGGCATAGCCGTGACATATTTATTTATTTATTTCAATTGACCTTCAAGACCCCCTCAAGGAGGAGAAGGTTTTAACACTCGTGTTTGTAAATTAGTAAAGAAAACAAGAACAATAGGAGTAAAATGACACAAGAAAGTGACACAATAGGCCCGTCTCGACCATTGGCCACCATCTTCCTTTTCCAAAAGATCGTCATCCAAAAGAAAAAGCCCAAGGCCTTGTTTATCGTATTCCTGGCGCCGTCTGCAACGCCTCATATGTGGGGACGCTAAGAACTTCCCCGAAAGTCTACGCAGACACAAATATGATGTAAAAAAGAAGGGCACACAAGGAAACGCTCTAGCGGAACATGCAGAAAGAACAACCACGTAATCGACTTCGACAGCAGTTTCATACTAAACACCAAAAGAAATTGAAAAAAATGAAAGCCGTTTACAACTCCCTGTAACGCCGAACTAGAGCGCAGCTCTTGAGGAGGAGGAGGGAAGGGTACTAAGGGGAGGGTAAACTCCTCCTCCCTCCTCCTCAACTCCTCATCCTACCAAATACTCCTCCTCCCTCCTCCCATCCTCCTCCTCCCCTTCCTCCTTTTTTCTCCCCCTCCTCCTTCCTCCTCCCATTCCTTTTCCCCCTCGTCCTCCCCCTCCTCCTTTATCCTCCCCTCCTCCACCTCCCTCCCCTCTTCCTCCTCCATCTCCTCCTTCATCCTCCCCTTCCTTCCCCCTCCCCTTCCTCCTCTCTCCCCCTCCTCGTCCCTCCCCATCATCCTCCTTCCCCTCCTCCTTCCTCCTCCTCCTCCCTCCTCCTTCCTCCTCAGCTTCCTCCTCCTCCCTCCCACTCCTCCTCATTCCCCTCCTCCTTCCTCCTCCCCTCCTCCTCTCCCTCCTCCCCTCCTCCTCCCTCCTCCTTTCCGCGCGGTGCATTATGGGACATTTCCCATGATGCACCGCGCGCGCTGACGCCGACGGCGACGCCGCTCAAGCTGGAAACGGGCGCCTAAGAGCTGCGCTCTAAAAAAAAGTGAAAGCCATTTACAACTTCCTGTAACGCCGAATTAGAGCGCAGCTCTTGAGGAGGAGGAGGAAGCGTACGGGGGGGGGGCAAGTGACCTCGGGGGGGGGTCACGTGACGTCACTGATGACGTCATCAATGATGATGACGATGATGATGCCGATGAAATCATCAGTGACGTCACTGATGACGTCATCAGTGATGATGACGATGACGATGCGGATGCCGATGACGTCCTCAGTGACGTCACTGATGACGTCATCGGCATCCGTATCGTCATCGTCATCATCATCACGTGACCTCGGGGGGGGGTCACGTGACCTGGGGCCCTGTGACCTGGGGACCACGTGACCCGGGGACCACGTGACCTCGGGGAGGGTCACGTGACCTCGGGAGGTCACGTGACCTCGGGGGTCACGTGACCTCGGGCGGTTACGCCGACGGCCACGGCGACGCCGCTCAAGCCGGAAACGGGCGCCTAAAGCTGCGCTCTAAAACTGCTCTTTTTAGAGTCCTGGCATATTCAGCATACAAAAAACAACCTGAACCGGCCGATCGGTACCCTCCCAAGAAGTTATATTCACGGGCTTCGAGGAGTCACGAAAAGAAGACGAAGATTTTTTAATGGCAGCGACAAGGAGAAGAAGAGAAAGACGAACACCCAGCCAAATAAGTCACCCGTGAACAAGCGACTGAGCAGGCCGCGAAACGTCGGGCTATATAAACACAGTTGGTTAGAGTACCCCCTGCTTCTTTCATTGAAATTAATTCCCGACCCGAGAGAAATCTAGAAGAAAAAAAATCCCAATTTAAAGGGATGCTGACCTGAAATCTGGGGCTCACCAAACAATACTGGAGCGATAGGCGGGACGCTGCAAAACACAGAACCATCACTCACACAGAGATATCTCTAATAGATGGCCGTATTTTTTAAAAAGAAGTGCGAGACTGAACACGACAGACTAGTGCCACTTAGAGTAACCAAATGAGCTACGCTTAGGGTATCGGCACTCTGTTCCCCGATATTGTTCGGGGCGCCGCCATTTTGGTGCTTGTGCAGAGCGGACGCAACTGCCGATCGTCATGAATCAAAAGTGCGACTTCCTGAGCATTACACCTGGTGTAAGAAAGCTGTGCCACTAAATAAGCTACGCTTCAAAGCAGCGATACTTACCCATCTTGTGGCCTCAAATCATGGTTGCCAGTTATCTGAAGCTTTATCGGCAATCACAAGAAAGGCTTTTCGTCCTCCACAAATGTTTAAACAGTTCGCGACAAAGCAAAGTAATATAACATGAGCTTCCTAACACCGAACCTAATGCGGAGGAAGTCGCACTTTTGAATCATGGCGAAAGGCCGTTGTGTCTCCTCTGTACAAGCACCAAGAAGGCACTGCCCACAACAGAGGAACAGAGTGTCGGTACTCTAAGCGTCGCTTATTTTGTGGCCCTACGGCCGACGAGGCCGACGAGACGTGTGAAGTCGCGATTCTCATTCCCTCTCCTCTTCTCCTCGTCCCCTCCAGCAGGTGAACCGAAGCGAGGAGGAGAGAAGCGAGGCCGTTTCCCCTCACTCTCAAATGTTCCAGGAGGATCGCTACGTCATAGTCCTCGCTTGATCGCGCCCTTCTTTTCCTAAAATACGGCCATCCGTTTGAGATATCGATGTAGGAGTGATGTTTTGGAGTTCGCAGCATCCCGTTCAACGTTTCTGCGGTGTTATTTTGCGAAATCCAAGTTTCGGTTCAGCATCCAATTCAAGGGACTAAAATTATTTCTCAACTCCTTCCTCCTTAGCTCAACTCAAAATAGAATAGAGAAATCACGTGGTCGTGACGTAGGATTTCACCGGATCCGGTGACTCCAAGCTTCCACCGTGCTTTTTCAGCACACCATGGAACATGTCCTTCGCCAGCGATAATAAGTTTTCTCACGGCACCTCATTGGCCACGAACGCGAATCTAAATCTTCGTCGACGGATTGATTGTTAACGAGCGCATACGTCCCAGTGACGTAGTTCTCGTGTCCAATGCGGGAGCTGGGTTCGGCTGACGTACTTGGGCGCCTGGGATGCATCACAGTGAAAAGGCGGAGAGCTTTCCAAGGAAGGGAGCTAAGAAATAGTCCGTTGTATATTCAAATATTTGTATCGAAAAGCTTGAAAATTGTTGTCTGTGTATGTTTATACAGCCGGAAGTTAGTCTGCCTCAGTGGGCGTCTGGTGTCTCACCTGTAGATGAGCAATTTAGCCAGTGCGGTACAACCGCTAGCCTGGGTCTTTAACGTGCACCACGCAGTAGAGATACACGACCGCACGCCGGTATACGATGCAGATCGAAAGGGGCAGGAATGGGGATTGAGCCCAGGATCCCTGGGTTCTGCAGAGCGCGCTTTCGCTCCACATGCTCTGAGCTGGTGTGCACTAGCCCACTCGGCCACCGATCCCCCGTATCGAAAAGCAGGCTTTTGGCTTTATACCTTCGTGTAGCGAAAGCTCGCGCTGCAGAACCTAGTGATCCTGGGTTCAATCCCCACCCCTGCCCGTTTCGGTCTGTATGAGCATCGTACCGGCGTGCGGTCGTGGACCACTACTGCGTGATGCACGTTAAAAACTCCAGGCTAGCGGTTGTACTGCACTGGCTACATTTCTCATCCACAGCTGGGAGACAAGTCGCCCGTTGAGGCAGTTCTAGGCTGTATAAACATACACACACCCCATTTTTTTTACCTTTTTCGGTATATTATAAAAAAGAAATAGTTTTCTTTCGTCCTCTAAACGATACGCGATTAGTAAAATGCCGATCTAAAATCATTTAATATCGAAAGAACAAAGAGCAAGGAGTACGTTCACGGACAACCATACTTTTTCAGTTAGCAACGACGAATATTTTTTTCCAGGCATCGAAAATTCGCGCGTTTACCAGGATCTAGATAAAAACAAGGGAGGGCAAAAGGGAAAACGACTCAGCCACTTTGCCGTGACTGTCCATGTTTTATGATTTTCCTAGTCCTTGCCCGATAAATTTCATTTCACGTCATGTCAGGGTGAACGATGAAGATCATACGTTCTTTCTGCAGACAATGCATGTGATATGAAATTTATCAGGCCAGAACTAGAAACGTCATAAAGATGGACAGTCACGGCACGGTGGCTCAGTTTTAGAGTGCAGCTCTTAGGCGCCCGTTCCCGGCTAGAGCGGCGTCGCCGTCGCCATCGCCGTCGGCGTCGCCGTCGGCGTCGGCGTCGCCGTTGGCGTAACCGCGCGGTGCATGATGGGTAAATTTCCCCGCTAAATTTAGCGGAAAATTTTCCCCGCTAAATTTAGCGGGAAATTTTCCCCGCTAAATCTAGCGGAAGATTTTCTCCGCTAAATCTAGCGGAAAATTTTCCCCGCTAAATCTAGCGGAAGATTTTCTCCGCTAAATCTAGCGGAAAACTTTCCCCGCTAAATTTAGCGGAAAATTTCCCCGCTAAATTTAGCGGAAAATTTTTCCCGCTAAATTTAGCGGAATCTAGCGGAAAATTTTCCCCGCTAAATCTAGCGGAAAATTTTCCCCGCTGAGATTTAGCGGGAAATTTTTCCCGCTAATTCTAGCGGAAAAATTTCCACGCTAAATTTAGCGGAAAATTTTTCAAGCTAAATCTAGCGGAAAATTTCCCCGCTAAATCTAGCGGGAAATATTTCCGCTAATTCTAGCGGAAAATTTTCCCCGCTAAATTTAGCGGAACATTTTCCCCGCTAAATTTAGCGGGAAAATCTCCCCTCCTCGAGGTCACGTGACCCCCAGGCCACGTGACCCCCCTCCCCGAGGTCACGTGAACCCCCTCCCCCCCCGTGCCTTCCCCTCCTCCTCAAGAGCTGCGCTCTAATTCGGCGTTACAGGGAGTTGTAAACGGCTTTCATTTTTTTATCTGGCCCACTGACTATAGCCCTTTTCCCTTCTGTCCTCTCCCGGTTTTTCTTTTTCCATTTATTTAGATTATGGTCAACGCGCGAATTTTTCATGCCCGGTAATAAACATTCGTTGTTGCTAACCGAAAGAGTGTGGTTGCCTGTGCTGTGAACGTCCTCCTTTTTTAGAGCGCAGCTCTTAGGCGCCCGTTTCCGGCTGATTGCTGGCGTCGCCGTCGGCGTCGCCGTCGGCGTCGGCGTAACCGCGCGGTGCATGATGGGTAAATTTCCCCGCTAAATTTAGCGGAAAATTTTCCCCGCTAAATCTAGCGGAAAATTTTCCCCGCTAAATCTGGCGGAAAATTTTCCCCGCTAAATCTAGCGGAAAATTTTCCCGCTAAATCTAGCGGAAAATTTTCCCCGCTAAATCTAGCGGAAAATTTTCCCGCTAAATCTAGCGGAAAATTTTCCCCGCTAAATCTAGCGGAAAATTTTCCCCGCTAAATCTAGCGGAAAATTTTCCCCGCTAAATCTAGCGGAAAATTTTCCCGCGTAAATCTAGCGGAAAATTTTCCCCGCTAAATCTAGCGGAAATTTTTTCCCGCTAAATTTAGCGGAAAATTTTCCCCGCTAAATTTAGCGGGGAAAATCCCCCCCCCTCCTCGAGGTCACGTGACCCCAGGCCACGTGAGCCCCCTCTCCGAGGTCACGTGACCCCTCCCCCCCCGTGCCTTCCCCTCCTCCTCAAGAGCTGCGCTCTAATTCGGCGTTACAGGGAGTTGTAAACGGCTTTCACTTTTTTTAGTCTAGTTTAAGTATACTCCTAATTACAACAGTCTCGCTTTAACCAGTCCTAGAATCGTTTATCCCGGCTCAAAATTAATTTCATGGTCCCTTTAACCGCAGCGTCGTTTTGTGTTCAACCGGCACGTGCGGAACACAACCCGCACCGAAGTGTCACTGAGACTGCTTCTTTCTTCGGGAACAGCACTTCTTACCTATAGTCCGTTGCGACTCAAGAATGCAAGGAAAAGGAAGGCCGGAGAGGAGGAAGCAGACGGAACGCTGGAGAGGGGGAAACCTCCTCCTCTCTCCAGCGTTCCCTCTGCTTCCTCCTCCCCGGCCTTCCTTTCCCTCGTCCTACCTTCTTGAGTTGCAACGGACTATAGTTTACTTCTCTTGTCGCGCGGTACCGAGACGATTTGCAAGCATTCAGATCACGCGCATGCGCACTAGGGGATTGGGAACCCCGCGCCTGTGTCTTGCTTTCTTCAACATCTCCCCGCAAAAAAAAAGAAGATTTTTTTTGTTTGTTTGACACCGAAAATCGACACCGAAAAACAGCGAATCTAATAGAAAAAGAGAAATAAACTCAAAAAATTCAGAACCCTATAACATTTAAGTTATAACTAGGGTTTCGTGTTTTCGGTACATACCGATAAACAACAAAAGCTTAAACCCCAGGGCGGTTTTTCTCTGAATCTGTAAAAACCGAAAAACCCTAAAGTTGGGCGGACCGTAAAAAAAGAAAAGAAAAAAAAACATCCGTTAGTTTTACGAAAAGAAATTTTCTACCCTACCTTTTTTTTCGTTGACCCGGTATACAGCCGAACTGAACTGTTCTTGAGGTTGTTCCTTTATATCGAAACCACAAATTTCTTCCCCCTTCCCTTACCTTTACCAGAATTACTGGCGAAAATATTATAATTTATAACTTATAAATTATAATCTTTTCTCCAGTAATTATACAGTCGCTCTACAACACTAGCCCGATAAACACCGACATCTCTCCGGCTTTGAAATTAGACACCGAAAAAACTACTGCCTTCAAAGCAAAAAATAAACACGGATAAAAAAACCCTTTAAAGAAAATTAAATACCGAAAACACGGAACCCTAGATATAGCTCACAATGTTGCAACAGACTGTAGATGGATCTTCGCTTTGTGTATGTAACTGTTCACATGCGGGTTATGACATGACGAGCAGAAAGGCAACTTAGTTAATGAAAGAAGAGTTCGTGTTCTTTTTAGAGCTTTTTTCTCCACTTTTGCGACCCCATAAATGGCTGTAAAGCAAAAAAAATGTATAGCATATATAGAACAAAAGGAATACAGACCAAACGTCTGTATTCTCACCTAGTTGTGAGGTGTTCTTTTTCCCCTATTTCTAAAATTGCACGCATTCAATAAATGAACGAATGCGCTGTCCTCATTTTTCTTTCCATTGGAATGATTAACGCGTGTTTCATAGCTTTATAGGCGTCAAGGAATAATTCTAAGCGGTATTAAATGCAAGAAGTTGATTGCGAGCTAAGCCTAAGCTAAGTAAGAGAGCCACGTGCTTTGATCCCAAGCATCTCATTATCACTCAGCAGCCAATCAGACAGCAGCATTAGCCGATAAGAACGCCGAAGAACCAATCACGGAGCAAGAAGCGGAGATTGCATAATGAGCCACGCCCCGCGCTTTTCAAGCTGTGAGTGACTCCTTAGCAATGTGCCAAACAACTTCCGCCCTCCCGGAGATTTCGCTTCGGTCGCCGTTAATGTGAAACGAGGTATACAGTAGTCAAGTCCTTTAGAATCTCCTCCGACTCAGCGCCAACCTTGAATAAAGTGGGAAAAGTATTAAGGGACGATTTTGAAAAGGCATTTTCATTAATGATCTCTTACCCTTCATATGGAGAGGGTCCTCAACCTTCTGATACCTCACGATGCCCCAGTTAAACAGCTCCAGAGGTGGCATTGACCAGCGCTTGCTTCGGTCGAGTGCTCGCCTCCACTGGGCACTTTCTGGTGAACTTCTGGAGCCTGAAAACAACAACAACAACAGCAACGACTTATATCAAACTGTTTTCTGAGTTAGCTTACACAAGCATCGGGATAAACGACTCATTGAGGCCACAAGCGCGACTGCGAGCTCTTGAATATCAGCACAGTTATGATGTGTCAAATATATTTTGTTCGATTTCCTCGTTAATCACTGGTTGACGAGACAAAAAACAACAAAAAAACGTTGATGCCATTGCTACAGGACATCTGGTCGTCGCCAACTTCCAAAGTGTTCATTTTGAGCCGTTTGAAGGGCTGTCCACACAGGGCACGCTTTCTGCTGTGGACAACACTTCCTGGACTGAAGCGGAGGTCCTCTCCGCTTTCGGCCCACTTTAAAACATTTTTTTTTTTTTTTTGCTGGGGGGAAAGTTGCCGTGTACAAAGCCTTGAAGCGGGCTCATGACCAGTCTTGTGCGCAAGGCGTTACAAGTAAAACTTTACTTCTATCTAGGTACTTTTTTTTTTTGTAACAAAGTAACGACTTAGTTACTTTTCGAGAGAAGAAACGAGTAATGTATTTTCGTTGCTTTTGATGGAGTAAAGAGTAACGGAATTTAGCTACTTCTAAACGGGAACGTGTACAGCACAGGTTACCCTATTTGGTTTTCACTCCAACTCACGCCTGTGACTTTCGCAAAAAAAAAAGACGACGATACAACATAAAGAACCATGCCCATAAATCCGTTAAAAAGCTAGGCATTATGAACGACTCAAAATATAGGAATGCGGCTTATGCTTTCGAAAAAGCAACACAGCCTGAGTAACTAGAAAGAAACTCGTTGCTGTTGAACCGAACTAACGCGTTTTTTTTTAAATCTCAGTAACAAGTCACGGTCCTAATTACTATTTTAGTAAACTAAAGATCAAAATCCCTGGGTTTTTCTTTTTTTTTTCAGTAAGGTGTACGTGTTTGCTTATGACGCAGGGCGGGACGCAGCCACTCCACACACACCGCTGGCTGTCGTCAAGGCCTCCTCAGCCTCCCGAAAACAAAAAAAAGGGAGTAGACGACAGTGAGGATGTGAGAAGGAAAACTGTGGTGTTTCGGTGGTCGGTGTACCCACTAAAACCGTGCGTGCGCTTCGCAACAAAACGTTGTTGTTTTGTTTTTCATGTTTTTAGAAGCGTGCACGTTTGT
>JAZHYW010030090.1:0-21528 GCA_037355805.1 Ixodes ricinus
GGGTCTGGGAGGGTTTGCCTCCCGCCACAGGCGCAAGGGGGCGACCGGTCCGATGTCATGCCGCTGTGTGACCTCGGTTTCCCCGCCGCCTCTCGCTGTCGGTGTTCTGGTCCGGCCTCCAGACTCCTCCGCGCTCCCTGTCGCATCGTCTGATCGCTGCGGCATTGCTGGATACAGTTCCACGGACGGGCTCCAGTGCCCCTCTCCGTCGCCACCGGAGGGCGTGTCCCGCTGCCATGCTGGTTGGTTTTGTTGGTGACGCAGTTGCCGCTGGTAATTCAGCTGCATGAGCCGCAGCTGTTGACTTTGCTCTTTAAGGCACACCTCTTTTTCTTGCTGTTGCTGGTCTGGCCGCTCTCTGCCTCTTTGCCTCTCTGCAGCCGATCTTCAGGCGAGTCGGGCCTTCGCCGCGCGCCAGCCTCCGCCCGAAAAGCCCATCTCCCTTGCCACGTTGCGAGCTCGCACGTACGCGGGGCAGCGCCGGTCGAATGCGTCGTGCCTCTGGGCGCAGTTTGGGCAGCTGGGGGAGTCCGCGCGCGGACAGGTGCCCCTCTTGTGAGCCTTCGGGCAGGTGGTGCAGGCGTTCACCATAGTGCATGCCGCACGGACGTGGCCCAGCCTCCCGCAGTTGCCGCACTGCTTCGGCCGAGGTGTTGGGGCCGGAACCGGCAAGTGGATGCCATATAGGCTCACCCGTTGCGGAAGGGGTCCGTCAAAGTGGACCTGGATGGTGTGACCCCCGTTGAAGACTTGCGTCCCCTGGATATTCACGGGGGCATGGATATTTTCCTGCACCTCCTTCCTTGTGCCAGCGGAGAAGCGTGGGCTGACGATACCCGTCGGCTGCGCCTTGGGTCGGGCGAGGCGGGTCTTCACCTTGATGTTTTGCACCACGGTCACAGCCAGTAGCTCCTCCAGTGTGGCCCTGTCCTCGGTATCGACGGCCGCGATGTTGAGCCGCGTGTTGACTCTGATCTCCGTCGCTTGACCCTTAGCGGCGAGAACCAGGGCCCTCGCCACCTTGGCCTTGTTTTTGTCGTTGAACTGGCCCCGCCCAAGCGGCCGGACGAGTACGGTGACTTGGGGGATGGGGCCATTTGCTTGTGAGCCGGGGAAGAATCCAACTAAAGGCGATGCAGCGAGCTCGCCGCTTATTCCTTGGGCCTTCTCGGCAAAGCTGTGGTTGTCTACTTCCTCGTCAGTCTATCAGCTGGAACCGGTTCAGCGTGAGGATGTTGACGTTGTCTCTTCCGCGAAGGGGGCGTTTTGTTTTGTATGTACGCGTATTTCCTTGTGTGCTCCAGCGTCCCACAGGGTACGCTGGGGACGATTGAGTTTCGGGCCAGGAGCTCTGGTGTAGCGCCACTCTGTCTGGAACCCAAGGCTGTGCCAATGTTAAGGAGCTGTCAGCCGTGGCCGTTGCAAACTTGATGTACGGCCTGGTCGGCCCCCAGCTGACCATTGGAGGGTTGGCTCCACGTGACTTCGAAAAAGTTCGAAACCATTGGTCAAAACTTCCCTGAGGGCGAGGGAGTGGTTGATTTTGGACAGATTTGGACATCTGTAAGACCTGTTCGGCGAAAGTATTACCAACGAACGAACAAACCTTTACTTAGCCGATGACATTCTTGAACTTTTCTAGATCTACACATGTAGACATGAGAACATCAAGAAGACTGCTTGTGCACATCATGTCATGAAAATGTGACAGCTGATGATTTATTTGCTTCGAAACCAGTGGGTCTGTGGTATTCTATTCACTGTAACCTCGTTATGAAAAAAAGAAAAATCTTACCACATTTAATATTTAGCTTTCTTTACTCCAAATCTAACCGTTTTCGGGCATGTGTCTAGCGGGAATTTCATATAGGAGTTGGCAACATTGTTCTACAGTGGCGTGTACGATGCCACTGCTTAACGCGCCATTTACACGAGCACACAAGCTGGGTGCAGCGATGTCAAAGGCACAGACTTCGCCAGCTTAGCTTTGTTCTATGCCTAGTACGAAGAGAGGGGTCCTTCATAGCTGCTGGCTCGAGCCCGTGCCTCAGGCAACACTGCCAACAACTTGGGCGCAATCGTAAAATCACCACCGTTGATCATTTTGTAAAAAAATGTCCGTCTCCGAGCGCATACTCAACGGGAAACGTACGACAATTAGAAAGCCAGATCTTCGCAAACCCGAACACCGCGGTGCACTTATTCTTCCCGTTCGGTAGCATCTTCGACACTTGGTGCTGCAGATTATGTGAAGTTCGGTATGGACGTGGTAGCTTCCTCTAGTGGCCAAGTCTGCTCACTGCCAATAAACCGTTTACAACCTAATTAATTTTTTTAATGTTACAATATTTGGGCTTTGCCGTCAGAGGAGCCTCCTTTCGGTTGCAGATGAACTTCAGCTGGGCCAATATATTTTCCTTTTTTTAAGTTCTGTACCGTTTTTTATGTTTCCGTACTTGGTTCTTTTTTCTTTTTCTCTGTTTTTGTTGGCAATGAAAATTAAAAAGGGAGAGGCAGAAGATGCCAAGTCAGCGACTTTGTGACCCGGTTTACTCATTATGTCGAGTCTCGAACATGTTCGAATTTATTATTATTAATATTATTAAAGAAATTCAGTACTTTTGGTTTGCTGGTATTTAGACTAAATGCTGGACAATTAAGCGGCCCGTCAAAGAACCAGGTTCACCATTTGCATGGTCCAGAGACACCAGATGAGAGAGACACGGGAGAGCGCCGAGCAGCAGTAGCTCAGCAGCCGACAACCGTAATTGGCAGCCCTAAAAAGGGCCATTTGTCAGAGGTAAACGAAATAAAAATGAAAAAAAGACCGCACACATGGCGGAAGCTATTCTTGTTTCCAGATGAAAGTATGTGGAGTACGTCAGGGGCAGGCACTGGAAGGCAACACCACAGTCCTACGGTTCTGCCTCAACGTGACCTCCCAGCTGCCATGTGCAACGTCCAAGTCTCGCCTCGTATTCGGCAAACGCCGCAGCTCTCATTTCGTCCGCAATGAGCAGAAACACAGCCTCAATGCGTTGCCTGAGGATGTCGAGGGTGGATATTCGGCCGGTGTAGACCTGTGACTTGATGAACCCCCATACAAAAAAATCACAGATTGTTAGGTCAGGGGATCGCGGTGGCCATGGCATGCTGGGCGAGCCTCTTCCCATCTCGCGCCACTGTATATGCTCCCGTAGGGAGCAGAGTAACGCCAATCGTAGCGCCCCCACTCGGCGACTAGCGGCGAATGCCAAAAAAGGTTCCAACGCTTGCACGGTGGACGTGTCGGGTATAGAAGAAAGCGGGTCTTTTGTAATATCTGGGCCTTTCATCGTGTGAAAACTATTTTTAATATCGCAGGTAAGCACTCTAAAAGGATTTGCAGCACTTGTTATGGTCTGAGCGAGCGAGGGATTCTTGTTTTGAGCCCAAATCACCTTACGGTAGCAGACGACGCGGCGGGCTCTGCGGAGAGTAGGCGGCAGCTCTGCGGTTCTACCGCCACCTTTTCGAGGAGTTTCCCCAGTTTCCAAAGGAAACCGTATCACTGCAAAGGTGGGTTTATTCGGAATGTTGACGATCCTTTATATTAGCGCGTTTTTTTTACTCTTCATTTCTAATGCTACCGCTACCGCTACCAGTATTTTAAGGTGTTCCTGTACGGTAGACTATAATTCTATTTTACTTGCAATCCGAAGAGAGAAGCTGGCAAAAATAACGTCGCAACATCGTCGACATTGGTCATAACGTTAATTACGATCGTGTCCTCGCCGAATTTCGACGGGAGGGATTGTACAAAACTTCTTAGCGCTATTGAGTTCTGCTTGCTGAGTGGCTCTGCCTACTTTTCCAGTCTTTTCAGGCCCGATATCCATCAGCTCTACGAGTTCAAAAATTATGATTATTTTCTTTCATTCCGTCGGTTTGTGTTTCAGTCAGTTTACAGATTTTCGTCAGGCAGCCAGTTCTCTCAACTATCATTTCAAACGAATTCTTGCGAGGAAAGAAGTAATTCGTTGCTTCTTTTTGTAAATTTAATTTGCTTATCTCCCACAATAATTCGAATTTCCTGGAAAACATATTTTTAGTTTAAAAACGTTTGGATCAGAGGACTATAAAACCAGAAATGCCAAGACGTTTTTACCTCAAGTGAGGACAAAATCTAAATTAATCTTTTGGAGATTGATATAGCACGGTCTATTGTGACTACTCTAATCAGCTACTTTTAGCTTTCAAAACACTTGTAGTTCACAAAAGTGTATTTCAAAAAGGAATAATATTGACGACACTGCACTGCCACTCAGATGCATTGCAAAATGCATGCCTTCGTCCAATCATTCAAGTGGGCTTAACATTCTGTAGTACGAGATTTATTGACAGCTCGCTCTGGTTATAATTTACACTGCAACAAAATTTTCTCAACCGTCCATTAACTGCAACCACACTTCCTCGATCACAGACAGTGAAAACACTACATTTATATGTGAGCCTTGTTTCTAGATAGTTTGCAAGCTTTTGACGTCAAACGTCTGTAGTATAAACACTGTCACTGTTGCACTAAAACAGCAATTTTATTTCCAGATTGGTATACCGTACCAAAAACGCTGACAAAATCATTCTACAAAGCTTTAGAAGAAAAACAAAAAAACCTAGTGAACTTTCCAGAAGCTGCAAAATTAAGTGTAGCAACTGTGCAGACTTTCAACTTCAAATAAATAACTGGGCATTGCTTTAGATATGCTAGCACAACTGTGCACATAAAGAAGGAACACTAACACCCGCATTTTTGACTATGAAAACACAGAAAAAAATCACAAAAATAAGAGAAAATTAGAAATCGGGTAAGCAACATGGTGTTAACTCAAGCAAGAGAGCATTTCCCAGCATTGCAGGATAGCGATATTAATGACAGGTCATGCGAGCATAGAAATCATGATTCTGCGATGCCAAGAAGTGCTTTCTTATGTAACATCTCTTACAGATTCAAAGAGCTATCTAACGTCTCTCACGGATTCGTGCATTCCAACAGATTTGCTTCCACACTTGGCGCTTCTCTTCATAGCATCTAGTTTTGCATTAACTTTGCGCAGCGCAATCCGCAATCTTAGCAGAAAAAATTCACCAATAAGTTTCTTTGAAATATCGTGGCACTGGGGGAGGTCGCTGGGGTGGTTCTTCAGGTACTCCTCTCCAAATGTGTCCAGTGATATCTGTGAGGTCACTAGTTTCTTTTCATTGCACTGGAAGAACACTTCTGCATTTTCGAGGAGAGTAAAGCAGGGAGCCGAAACCATGAAAAGGGGATTCTTTCCTTTGTCTCCTGTGTAAGACTTGAGGGCCGTCAGCTCTGAATGATTCTTGTTATTCTTGTCCACAAGGCATGCTGTGCAAGATGAACACAAAGTGTGCTTCTTTCTCACATTTCGTGCAGCATACCCTGCAACATAGTGCAGGGACGCTTTTTCTTCTTCAGAGATTGATTTTAAGAGGCAGTCAGGAAGCTCGGAATCTTCATCAGTTGAAGTCTTCTGCTGTGGTGGCTTTGTCTTCATGTAGCTGAGAAGATGCTCTGCAGGGTCTTCATCGTAGCTTCCAGACTTGCATGGAGCAAAAAACTGGCTCAGTGTTATCAGACGAAGGGACACTTTAAAGTCGAGGGCACGGGGCACGGGGTTTTTCTGGCGAATTAAGCTGAAGAGGTTTTCCAGACAGTCCTGTGTCGTACGACTCATGAAAAGAAATTTGAATTTTTTTTCTTGCAGGTACAGTTGTTGAAGCTTGAGGGCAGATTTCGTTGTGACTATCATTCCTGCCTGACACGGTTTAAAGCACTCCCTCTGTCCTTGCTTGTAAATCGAAAGCCTCGAAAAGATGCACACAACTTCTTCGAGGAAAGCGACTGCTTCTTCGTGCTTGGTAGGATTGAGTTCACTCATTGCCAGTTTTATGGTGCGCGAGGTCATCAGCGAAAACCACTTGAAAACTAGCTCCAGGAACCAGGCTGTTGTTAAAGCTTCCTCGCCCATCATTCCTTCTTGTACAAGGTACCTAATGGCGGCACCAACTGCATGGTTCAAGAGGGCATAAGCAGACCCCACATCCATCTTGTCAAAATGCGATGGGTTCAGGTGCTTCTCCTTGATGTGTGGAGCCAGTTTGAGGTCGTGCTGAGAGTCGATCGACACAAGCTTCTGTACATGCTCCAGTGAAACCTGTAAATATGTAAAATTCCATACATTAGCTCAGCAAACCATTTAATTTTAATTACCCCTTAAGGCCCCCTTATGCATCAGATCAGGATAGGGTGGATGATAATATAACACTTAGTAATGAGAAGTGATGTGTGTCAAAGATTCAAACTTATTCAGTAATGGAAGGGGCATTTCACCTTTTGTAGCAGATGCCAACATCTGTTAGTACATCACTTCAAAATTAAAAAGTGATTGCATATCTATATTAGTTCATCTGTGATAACGATTGACGGTTCCTCTTTGTACTGGAGCATATTACTTGTAACTTTTTGTGATAAAATGCATTGGATGCAAAAGGAACACAGAGCCTTCCTTTTAGAAATAAGGCTCTGGTCAGAGTAGCTTTCATTTACGATAGGTAATAAAAAATGGTAGAAATTGTCATAATGCAACCCTTCAGTTGGGAGAAAGCCTCTCCCCCCTCCCCCATTTTACACTTAGTGGTTTATTTATCCTGTAAGTATATTGACATCGACACAACGCCACACAAGCGCATAATGTCCGACGTTTTCCCCTTTCTTAAACGCAAACTATCTATCTATCTCTCTCCTGTAAAGATCATTTCTGTAAAATGTCGACAAGAACTAGCATATCCGCTACACGTCTATCAATAAAAATGCGTCCCCCAAGTTTCATGAACGTACCAAACTTGACTCTAATATCATAAGCTGAAAAAAACTATCACCTAGAAAGATTAGGAAAACCTACACCTGCGCTTCAAAGGTGACAGTACTCTTTAGCAGCGTTGGAATCAGATTTAAGTCAAAGTTTGCTGCTCTTTCGATCGACAGCTGCACGGCATCTGCAGGGACTACCGTATTTATTCAAATATACCCCAGTGTCTTTTTCTTCTCTCTTTCTCGGCTGAACTTTTTTTGTTTAAGGTTATATTAATTTGCAATCAGGACAAAGGTCGACCTGTAACAATCCTGAGCATAAATTCCGTGCCTATCGCGCTACCCCTCCCCCAGGAACACTGATCTGGATACTTGGCAAAATAGCCAGCGAGAAAACGGACTAAGCCAAGGTCAAGTGCAGCGTTGGTCAATCACGGCCGCCATATTTCTCGCCGACTTTTTCGGCAAGTTTCCAGATTAGGGCCCCAGATCAGCTGCTGCCCCTAGCAATCCGGTGCAAAGCGGTGAAGCTCGTCGCGTGCACGCTGTCAGATGTGAAGGTTGACGCGAGAGGTGCCAAACTTTGTTTCACCTGAAGTCGACGCTACAGCCGACTCTACGAGCCAATGGGACCAATCAAACAGCATTAAAGAGATACTACAACGAAATTTCGGCGCTCATTTTTTGGTCTATATGTATTCAAAAGAGCAGTATCACATGGGACATACCAATATCTTGTTAAAAAAGTCTCAAAAAGGAATTTTAAAACGAATTAAACAATTAGCAAAGAGCACCTGGTGGATGTCGCTAACGCCTCGTTTGTAATGCTCGTCTAGGAACCTTGACAGCTAGTGACGGAGGTCGTCTGGCTTCCGGCCACGACGAGAGAAGGGGGAAGGAGGAACTCCCCTCTTCCCGAGAATCCCTTTTGTGTGTCGCAGAAGTCGCTATTGTCCCCCTACAAGATTATAGAAGATTAACCCGTCGCCCAAAATTCGTACAAAAGCAGCTGCTTCGGTGGCTGGAACGACTAGGCCATCCTCTCGACGTCAGCCTCGCCGTAGCTTTGCTCGTCTCGAGACGACCTACGTCACGATTGCGTCGGATGTCACATGCTCTAAGCTGGGCCTTCTCCGAGCGCTTGCCAGAGTGGACCGTCTATAACGAAAAATACAGCCACCAGGATCAAAATACAAACGTGCGATTGTCATTTACGGATATTGTGGATCATATTCAACCTATGTTTGAACACGACGGGAATATTTCAAATTTCGTTGATGTATCCCTTTAAAGTGCGATATCATGGCATCCCTTATCTTCCTGTGTGTCCTCTTTCATCAGCTAAACCAGTTAAGTGCAGCCAGTGTACCGTGACTTGTGCTTTTACTATATGTGTCCAAGGCTGTATGCGTTCGAGCCTTTGACTGTGCTCTGACCTAAGATGAAATGAACCATATGGTGAGTAGACACACCGTGAAATAGATTTTTGTACCATTACTCCTGTGAATATTAAAATCAACCAATGGAGCTTTCCTTTTGCTTTAAGCTTTTTTTGGTGCAGGTTCAACACAATTTTGAGCGAAAATGGCATTTTGCCTCAAGATGTGGCAGTCTTTCGTTCACGGTGCTATATGGCACAACATTTTCATCACTTCTAGTTGTCAGTTGCATCCTGTTACTAATAGTAATGGCGGTGTAGTGACTCGAACATTTTGAAATAACGATTAAACATTTGGGTTTACCCAAGTTGTCATTGTGAAGTTTCATAAGTGGGGAGTTGCACCTGTCAGGAGTGTGTGTGTTTGAACATATTAAAAATTATCTTCATTGCTGTATGTTAGACAACTTAATGGTTGTTACAAGCAGCAAAACATACTCGGTTTGATGGCAGGTTGTACTTTTCTTGGACGTCAGCTGGGAGGATGAACTCTTGTCCTCTGGTAAGGTGACCACGAATATTCTTGAGTAGGTGCGGGGCATCCGCCAAGAAGTGAAGTTGCCGGCTTGTCTCCCCAGCACATGGATGTTTGCATGACACCACTTTAGGGCCAAACTGTGATGCTGTAATGCCACAAAGTCGCCAGATGGCTTGGTTGCCCGGGCCCATGTCAGAAATGACAGCGTCGATGGCTATGTCGATCTCTTCGCACTGCTGGATGATCTTAAAGAGAACTTTCTTCACTTTCTTTGGATCAAATGAGCTGCCTGCAAGCGTAAAAACAGCACTTCTTAGTCTACCGAGCAGGTAACGTCTACCACACAAAACGTATACATAAAGCTCTTAACCCAAATGACATACTCTAAAAAGAAAACGAATTTCTAGCTATAAAACAGCCTAAACATAGAGTGTTCTGACTGTATGTTAGATTGAGGCAAGTCAAATATAAGTTTAGAAAAGAATGGACAGGCCGAAATGAACCCTTGTGAAAATTAGGCAAGCGTGTCTTGTCATAGTTGTCTAAAAAAAATTGAGTGCTTGTTTCTATCCATCTAGCATAATAGCGTGCACACTCATGGCAATTTTTTTTTGTGAGATCAATTTATTTGTTGTTAAAGAAATGTTAAATTGAAACTCAAATTTCTTTGGAAAAGGGTGCAGAAACATTTCGCCGGCTGCTATGCACCAAGGTATGTGTTAGTGCAAGAGGAGTAATGCTCGGAGATACCGGATGGGTAAATATTGCAGATAATTAAAATACATAGCATTATGATTATCTCTTAGTGCATCTCATGGTGGCCTAGAGGGTTTGCTCTAGCACAGTGGTTTGTATTGTTACAGTATGCAGTTTGTATGGTACTCTGAAATCAAAGCACTGTCTTCCATGTTGAGAGTGCACATACATGTGAAATGGTAGCCAATCACTTGTTTCCAGCGTGACGACATACCCCCCAGCATGAACACCAGGGCGTGTGAGGCATAGGTCGGGTCAGATTGTGCGGCACCAGGACCAGGTTTCACTGTCGAGTACCCGAGCACTTTCTTGGATGATTGATCATAATCCAAGCCTACAAAAACAAAAGACACGCAAGAATGAACCAAAAGTGAATAGGGTGTTGGCAAGCAGAAGTGCTTCAACGAATTAGAAGAAATTAATGTACAGCATGACAGAAGGACAACCAGAAACATTCTTGGCAGGAACCTGTTACCAAAGCTTTCATTCAGCTATAAAAAGTGAAGTTGAAACATTTTTGGTTGAGGCGCTTCTGCTGTATATGCCTATCTGTGTGAAAAACATTTAGAACAAAAATGCAAAACAAATTTGCAGACTCCGTCAGGTACAGTAACATTGTCCATGAATACAGCCACAACTATTAAAGGCAATTACACTCCTTAGTTGGGGTATGGACATCAAATTTGTCAATAACTCTTCCACCTCCATTGAACTTGAATGCTTTTTGACTGCGTAACCGAGCTTTCGGTTTCATGTCAAAAGATCCTCACGTGGTTTACAGTAATCCTGTCCGCCGCCGGTGCGAGCCAGATGCCCTTCATTGATTTAGCACGCAAACCCTCAAATTTTCTTCTTGATCTGACAAAGCTGACGTGCACATAAAATATTTTGGACAGGTTTTGTTGGCATTGATTTATAGATAGTATGTAGATTGTGCAGTAAAGATAATGCAGTGTATAAAATTAAAGAGCATAGATATCCTTAATATACCTGTTGTGATCTGCATTTCGTCCATGAGGAGGGCTGCATGTCGCTCTTCAGTGTGCATTGTCTCTACTTTTTTTGCCAATGATGGCAGGAGTTCTGTCAGGATACCTAAGGACACAAAAATATATGGTGTCTGGTTACACGAGTGTCATGAAACTCAATCTACCAAATTTCTGTTGAAATTATTTGTTTTTTAAGATTAATCATGTGAAGCGACAAATATGTAAACCAATTATGATTGCATGTGGAATAAAACATTGATTGCTGCTGTGATTAAAATACCCATGTAGGGACTGGACACACCGCTAGGCGTGTCCGGTCTCAAGGATAGAAAAAGAAAAAAGAACAGGCGTGAGCTATACGCTCACAAGGATCAGTTCCTTGCTAGACACTGCAGAAATATAACGCTCCTGCTTGCTCCTTTCACCACACCTGGCAGGAACTTGATGTCTTCTATTCTTCGTTGAAGAGTTCTCTCACTAGGGAGTGGCACCAAATTCCCTCGCACGTAACTGTATCCTTTGCTACCACAAGCGAAGCGAAGCTGGAGAGCCATTTGTATAGTGCTGTCCGACCATGGCACACCTCTCATCGTGCCCTTGGTAGCACATTGGACCTAGGATTAAAACGAAAACAAAAAAGCTCTTACTTCATATGCATATGAGCCTTCACCTCAACAAACTTGCACTGTTAAAAAAAAAAAAAAGCTTCTGCTGTATTTTGAGATGCCTGGTGAACCGCCAATAGTTCATATCTTGCTGGTATGACAACACAGAGCATACTGACCCGTTCACACACCTGCGTTTGAGTATGACAGCTTTTTTAAGCCTCTTGCAACGGCTCGCAACTGGCTGCGCTGCTGAGGAGCCGGTCAGAAGCCGTCACAAAAGGCTTAAAAAATAGTTCTTAGCCGCGCTTCTAAGTCGCAAGCGTGTGAATGAGCCTTTAATGGTGTGAAAGCAAACTGACAGCAAACTTTGCTTAAAAATGACAATATTAAGAGTGCCTATGCTCACTTACGGTATCTGTTTTGTGATATGACCATGGCTTTCCACATTAATTAATAAAAATTATCCTTAAATTCTGCTGAATAAGATAGGGTATAAGCTTTAAAGCGATAATATAGGAGCTCGTTAGCAAAAACTGTTTTCAAATAATTTATAATTCTTGCCTGGTCCTCAGCAAGATGTCTTCTGTCATTCTTTAGTCTCTGAACTTCTTGCTTGAGTATACCCACCCGCTTTTGTGCATTCTGAAGTTTGCGTTGCAAATCCAGCACCTTTTCCTTTGATTCCTGGTTAAGACATGTCAAATATTTGACAAGGTCCAGACTCCTAGTTTCCGCAAGTGAACATACAAAAAGACTACCTGGAGTTGACAAGCAGAAGAATCCGCTGTGCTCGAGGATGACAGCTGTAAGCAAGCGATCATATGTCAAAATGATTCCTTTCGCACTGCCTCCAGTAAAAGTGTACGAACTGAATGCCACTTAATATACATGCCTCACTGTTGCCGCAAGGGTCTTTCTCGATATTTGTGGAAACATCTGCGGGAAGCTATTTGTGGGAATAGAAAAAGATATATACTTGGTGTATTGCTTCTATGATTAGCATCATATCAGCAAAGAAGTAAACAGATGCAACAGAAAGCTCCAGGTACGTCACTCACCAGATTGTTTGGAGCACTGACACCACTGCAGGCCTGCAACAGATCCAAGGGGAACTTGTAAACATATGCAACAGAAGGCTCCAGGTACGTCACTCACCAGATTGTTCGGAGCATTGACAGCACTGCAGGCCTGCGACAGATCCAAGGGGAACTTGTAAACATATGCAACAGAAGGCTCCAGGTACGTCAACATATGCAACAGAAGGCTCCAGGTACGTCACTCACCAGATTGTTCGGAGCATTGACAGCACTGCAGGCCTGCGACAGATCCAAGGGGAACTTGTAAACATATGCAACAGAAGGCTCCAGGTACGTCACTCACCAGATTGTTCGGAGCACTGACAGCACTGCAGGCCTGCGACAGATCCAAGGGAACTTGTAAGCATATGCAACAGAAGGCTCCAGGTATGTAACTCACCAGATTGTTCGGAGCACTGACAGCACTGCAGGCCTGCGACAGATCCAAGGGGAACTTGCGGGTGCAAGGGGATGCACCCATAAAACAAATCAGCCACATGCCCACACTCAAAAAAAGATATAAGAGGATTACCTCATCGCTTGGCGACATCTCTTGAACCAGCTCCATAGGCTCCTGAAAAGATATATGTAATGTGTGCCTTAGTTGTATTAATTACCCACCAACTCGCAGCATATCACGAAATACCGAGTCTTAGTCAGTGAGCCTAACTTGCATTAATTAATAAATTACCTGTGAGTCCACTGACGGGCAGACTGGGGAACTTGCTGTCGCCTCCATGAGCAACTAAATGAAATTACATTTTTGAATGAAATTACATTTTAGCAATATCAACACTACAATTGTAAGTCGCAGATAATAATTGGTGCGTGTGCATATTTAGTATTTAGACAGCAAGAGGGTTGGCTGCAGTCACTGAACCGAGGTGACGGGTCTCCGCATTCGATGAACAATATAGCCAGTGCAGGATGACAGCTAGCCAGGGGTCTGTAACGTGCATCACGCAGTAGTGATACACGAAAGCGTGCCGGTACGATGCACATCCAGATCGAAACGGGAAGAGGTGGGGATTGAGCACAGGCTTCTGCAGCGCGAACTTTCGTTCCATGTGCTCCAAACTAAGAAGCGCTAACGAAGTCACAGATGCAGAATGAAACCAGCGCATAGTCAATGCGTGACAAGCAATGCGGTATCGTATGTGCGCGTAGGCAAATATGATGCAGTAATCAGACGAGAGAATTTCACGGCGAGCTAGCGGCAAGCCTGTACAGTAGCCGTCGATTGACGCGTACTTTTAGATACTACGCATAGAATATACCTTTTTCTTGGTTCCCCGCGAAAGAGGAGCTCTCCGCGGCGGCTTCTTCGGCTTGTGGGCAAAGATCGAAGGCACGGCATCTCGTGCTAGCTTACGTTTACCGTCGTTCCGGCGCCCAGAAAACTGGTCTTCGGCAAAATGATCCTACGAACATCGCAGTTTGTGACCATTCAGTTCTTCAAACTGTAGCATGAATTATCGCAATAATATAACTTACCTCGCACAGCCGCGTACAGGAAGTGGGAGTGAATCCCTTTCTGCTGATCCGCGTCAGCCACAAAAGTCGTCGTTTGCGATTTCTCTCGCCATCCGGGATACGAAACAGCTGTTTGCCAGCCTCATGCCGGTTACTGCACCCAAAAGCGCAGCACCCAGGCATTTGGGTCGCTTTTAGTCGCTCAAAATGCTGCAAAAGAATGACTGCCTATACAAAAAAGAAGAGTAAAACTATACGCACTCCGGAGTGCATTTCGGACGAGATGGCTATACGCACTCCGCTAAACTCGCATAAAACGAATGGTCACAGCGAGCTTTTTCAGCGATGGCTTAGCATAGCGGCTAAGGCGTCCGCTTTGTACGCAAGGGGACGCGGGTTCGATCCCCGGCGGGCCGTACTTTTTTTTTTTTTTCTTTTTTTTTGTCGAGGATTATTGCGATGTTTACGACATTTCTTTTTGCGATAATTTTGTCGACGAAACTTCGCAGAATTAAATAGGACTTCCTTTCCGGGGGTGCGATCGAGGACAGCGGGGCTTGGGTTGCCGGCCGGACGCCGCGAAGCGGCGTGTACTGGTTACGTTTTGTAATTAGCAGCCAATACTGTCGCCGCGAAGCGGCGTGAACGCAGGCGGGGGCTGGGTTAACACGCTCCCCAGTGATACACGCGCCGTTCGAAAAGGGGGGCCCGACGGGCATGAGTTCTCGGCGGAGTGCGTATAGCCATCTCGTCCGAAATGCACTCCGGAGTGCGTATAGCTTTACTCCAAAAGAATGCTCCCGCCGCAAAGACTGGAACCTTTGCGAAAGCGCGGGAAAAGTTTGCCCACGTGATCGCCGCGAGCCAATAGGGAGCGCGGATTGTCGGTAAACTCGAACATCAATCAATGGCGCTACTCTGGCTCCCTTCGGGAGCCATATACAGTGGCTCTATTCCCATCCAGCGTCCAGGAAAGGTGTCACTTAACCATTTCCTGACGGAGGTCCACCAGTGTAAGGGCGCTCCATCTTGCATGAATACGCAAACTTGTCGCTGCATGTGGAGGGTTCTCGAGCTCGGGAAGCAACTCCTCCTTCAACATGCGCAGATAACTTCTGCCCGTCACAGACTCATCGGAAAAAAAAGGCCCAACAACATTCTCCCTCCAGATCCCGCACCAGACAGTTACCTTGGGAGAGTACTGAGACTTCTCCATTGTCCAGTACGGGTTGCCGTTGCTCCAGTACCGACAGTTCTGAGCGTTGACTTTTCCGTCGAGGTGAAAGACGGCCTCGTCCGAGAACAAAAGGAAGTCCAGATGGGAGGGGTTGGCCGCGATCCTTAGGATCTCTTCGCGGCAAAAATCGAGCCGTCTTTCATAGTCTTCAGGCTTCAGCTCGTGGAGATCGTGAACCTTGTAGGCATGCAGGTTGTGAAGTCGGTGAAGAATCCGGCGCACAGTGTAATCTGAAACTCCAAACAAACTTGCCGCTCTCTTCGTGGACAGGTGCGCGTCCGCTTCGAAAGCACCCATGATCCCGTACGCAGGCTGCTCTTTCTCTGGCGTGCTGGCGTAGACGTGCCTCTTGTTCGCGACGCTGCCTACTGCGCCAAAACGCTGGACCCACTTCCAGATGGTTCTCTTTGACGACTGCCTGGAACGGTGCACTCGACGGTATCGGCGGCGAGCATCCTTAAAGCTTCTGCGCTTTAAATACCAAACCACGACGTCCGCGCGTTGCTTTTGGGTTAATTGCCTCATCAGGCAGGAAAGTGCAGCGAAACACGGTAGAGATTAAAAGTAATCAATGGGAGAACTGGTGTTCGGGTTTGCGAAGAGCAAAGCAGACGACATCTGCGAAAATAATTCGCATGAAGAAATGTTATGCCTGAGGAAATGCACCGAAGTATCACAAATTAGAGCGTGTAATTTTTATTTCCGTTGCAGTGAAAAGCAGTGCGTAAGTGAAACTTCAGAAATTATAGAGAACAATTCCTAATTTGCCGCCAAGCCCGGCAGATGCCCGTGATAACCCGCCAACCCGCATAGGCGGTGGCGCCACCTATGCGATGCAACGCAAAGCAGACGGCCTCCGTCTGCGTCTCTCCGTGGTCGGAGCCTTTCCGTAGAGATTTCTCGTTTTTTTCTTTTTATCTTTTGATCCAGGTAAGCTCATGTTCTGAAACTTTCGCATCTTGCTTGGACCGCTATGGTTATATTCTGGCGGAGTTTGAGCGTCCTGCAATGCGTAGTTGTTTTACGCGGGCCGCGAAAACTAGGGTTTACTTTTGTCGATATATATATATATATATATATATATATATATATATATATATAATGAAATGGTTTTCTCCATAAACACAGCTGCTCTACAAACAAGTAAAAAAAGAACACGTTACCGCCTTTTGTCTTACTCCGCCCGCCACCGGCGAAGGAATATCCGTTTCACCTCACGATCGACCGCAGGCGATCGTACATATATTTCCAACCAATCCAGCGCTGCGAGAGTATCGCCTGCCTTCGAACTCCGTCAAGGAGGGTGAAGCCACTTTGCCGGTCGGCGGCCATCTTACTAAAGGTGAAACGTAACGGCGCTCGAAGCGGCAGTAGCAGTGCACCCTTGCTTTTGGGGCTGCGTATTAAAAGAAAAACAATACTGTTTCGTTATTTGTTTTAGAAGATTTAAAAGACGCTTAAGACTTGTTGGATTTCTTTTTCTCGAATATTTTGCGAAGAGTTTGAATAGATTAACATTTAGTTCTGCAAGCGGAGTGGGAGAGCAGGGAAAAAAGCTGCTGCACCAGCTTGACTGCGTCCCTGTCTTTTACAACGAACAACACGAATAAGACATGTTGGGGACAAACAGTTATATGAATAAAAGAAAACTATTACCTTCAAGATATTCCAGAACCAACTTCTGAAGGTGAAGAGGAAGAGGAATAGATGTTTCCCTTTGGAATGTGGTTGAAAACATGAACTCATATATTTTTTGTAACCCGTTCATTTATTCACAATACTTACAAAAGTTTTAAAACTTGTGGTTTTAGCAGATCCACCCTCTCAACATATTCCAAGCAGTTTCTGGTCTCTGAACGCTGATGGGTTTTATTTGTGCGGCACTCACTGATTCCTAAATATTATTGTTCTCGTCAGTAGCGACCGAACACTGTCCTTGCAGCTTTTCATGGTTCATTTCTTTTGCTATGTGGTGAATCCTGTTCCTTAGGTACAAGTTAACAATCTTCTTGGACAGTGTGTAGATATGGTTGTCCAGTGGATCGCAATTCAGGAGGTGTAATTCTAGCTGTGAAAAAAGTTTTTCTTTTTTTAAAAACCACAGTCATAATTTTAACCACGAGGCTGTCACACCTTACGTGCAATGTTCTTAAGGTTTTGCATTCAATTTGTAGAACTCGAAGCCCCTTCTCTGCAATTGTCAAGATTTGGAGAACGTCTTTTGACGGTGACACGAGATTGCCGCGGTTTTTCGCACAAATGAGGGACGGCAGCTCACTTGACAGCTATGCCGCACAACACTCTTCACAAGGTGTCGAACCATGCACCTTCCGGGCCACAAACCCTGCCATGTATGGCACGACTGCGCCTGCGACTGCCGAAAGGCTCTTCGGGTAACCCGCACGATGGGTTTTGTCGTGATCGTCGTCTAGGGGTTCCAGCAATGGTGATCTTCTCTTTGACATAACTGCCGTTGGTGACTCAGCCAGACTGACTGCACTGGACTAGTTTAAGATTGTCACGCTATTTTGAGAGCAGTTCCCCGCATTGGAGGTCGCTAATTCTGTTTGTATAGGAGGCGCTTGTAGGCGGCTGTGAATTGACGGGAGGTAGTGTTGTTATTAGGGAGTTTTAGCGAGTCGTTTTTCAAGCACACGGTTCCGAAATCACGAACGGTACAGCTCATCCGTTCCGTGAAACCGTACGTGAAATTTGACACACTTTAGCGAATCGTGAAAGTAGCGCGACCGTGTAAACGATGATGATGATAGGGCTTAACGGTGGCGCCATCTTCTAGTGAGCATGTGAAACATTCTGCAACGTGTAAATCCGTGGCGGACACCGTGGTGGCGGGTGGCGGCTCGTGTTTCCGGCGTGCGACTGATGTAAACAAGACGGCCGATGCAACATTTGCCGGTCGGAATTTCAAGAACTGCGAAGCTAGATGGAGTAAAAAGTATCTAAACGACCGTAAAGGTATGTGGTGTGTCTCCGTCATCCTGAACTTGAACGATCGTTCACGTTGTGTGCCGTCGAACCAAATCATTTCGTCTGCTCGCGGTCGCCACGGCAGCTAGTCTGCCCGCAGATCGCAAAAATTTACTAGCATGCGTTGTTTACAGCATTCACGATCGCTTACCATTGTGAGCAGTCCTCGAAATGATTTGGTTCAACCTCTCAAATGAAGCAGACTAACAGGACGGCAAATCTCCTCCCGCTGTCCTAAGCCTAACGCTCGGCTGGGTCGGCGAAGGCAGTCGCCGAACCGACCGCCATCTTTGTTTTTACCCGAGTCGGGAACGGTGCTGGCTGCGTTCCGGTGACGACTCCAGCGGCCGGAATGGGAGAAACGAACGAGAAGAGCCTCCCGACGTCCCGAACGACTCGCGCGCGCATGCGCAGTGGCGTCGCCGATGCGTTGGAGGGCGAACCGTTCGTGTGGAAACGACCTGCTAAAACTCCCTATTGAAGCCTCCTCTTCCCCTTACACAGCCAAAAAATGTCTCCAAGTGATCTTGCGCCATTTTGTGTGTCAGCATGTGCTTCAACCTTTCTGTGGCAACAAGTTCATCAAAAAGCGCTTCGACACTTTGCATACAAACCAGGAGCCCCACAAATCCTGTTTTCTTCAGTCTCTCGATCAATGGCCGCCCAGTTGCATCTTTCAAACCTCTTGTAGCGTCTCAGGTGTTCTAAATTCGACTCGGAAGTTAATATGGTCTGGAACGGTTGATGAGAACACTAACATTTTATTAATTAAGACATGGCAGAATTTAGATTAACAATGAAGACGCAGTGCCGGCGTCTGTCTAGGCCGCTGGTTCCACGTCGTCTCGCTGCCCATCCGTCTCGTCTCCGTGTGTCGTCCTGCGCCACATTTTTGTACCCTCGTGCCGAGGGTTGCCTCGCGTTTTGCGTGAAGTGGAGCAACCGCGAGGCAATACGTCAGCGGACGAGAGAGTGGTGTCCGCTGTGCTATGGTGATTGCCAGGATATTATCCAATGTGGTGCCATGGATGTTGCGCGGACTTGGTGTAAGCGTGCGGCAACATCCGTCGACGACGCAGCACTTGAGCCGGGGTAAGGTAATCCTGGCGCTCTCCGGGGCCGCTCAATCGAGCGGAGAAAAGTTCTCTCGGGAGCCGCTGGGTCGGTGCGTGCGTATGTGACCACGCTTCTGATTGCAAGCGTAAGCTTTTCGGAAAAATGCCTTACAAGAGGCTGCATTTTGTTTTCGCAGCGGAGCTTTGTACGATTTAGCCAGAGGGTTTCTCGAGTTCAAAATGTCGAACAGGCGATCAAAGAGCCGTATGAGCTCTGCAGTGGCGTGTGCACCTTGAAATTGAGGAAGTTTCAAAATGAATTCACAAAGTCAAGTGCATCCGCAACGGATGAGGTGAGGAGTTGCACGGCATGAGTACGAACTTTCATTTTTTGTTTCATCCATTCGATGTGACCTCTTGTCAGCTTGTTTCCTAGGTGCAGTCCTTCATCTCGCTGCAACAACTCAAGCGCTTCAATGTAAGACAACCTGACTTGTGAACCTTCGAGATCGATAAGGTGACTCACTGAACCCAAACAGTTTCGAATCAGTTTGATCATGTGCATCTAACATAACAAACACTTTGTGTGTGATGTTAGACGCCTCTGTCAGGGAACACAAAGCTGATGTTGAATGTCGGTGAATTACAACTCAGGTCAGCACCAAGACACTTGGCGATGGAAAAGTTCGAAGCTGCTCCGTCGAATGTCAGTGCCTTCAATGCCTACTGAGGCGCACCCTTGACAGACATTTTCTTGTGAGCTGTGTTCTTTCTGACCCTGAAAGAGAATCAATAAAAAAGTATCCAAGGGGTACCTTGAGCCTCGTATTCATTGCCACAAGCATGAAAATGCAAACATTCGTCGCTTCTGGAAGGCTGTTATCAGGCATGTCTGTTCTGAAGTCAACGTAGCCAATCACTTTTTTCCAACAACCTGAACGTGGAATACAGTTCAGCGCTCAAAAACAAGGACAAAACGACGAGAATCAGACACCACAGTGCGCTACTAGCAACTGATTTTATTACATGAAACGACACTTAGATACCATCAGAGTCTCTGATATCGCCCCATCACTAGCCAACCAGATGCCAGGACGCGTTATTGAGGAACGCACTTTCCTTGTCAAGTAAATCAATTAATAAATAAATAAATCAACCTGAATGTGCTTCTTGATGGACATGTCGTCTACATCCGCGTTTCAGGTACTCGCTCATCTCGGCCCTTTGCCAGGTTTTTTCAGGAAGTCAAACGCTTCCGAGGTAGAGCCGGGCTCGCCATTCACGGACTTGTACCACTCGCGTATTGTCCGCTGGCCAGGCAAGACGCATTGTTGAACTTTGACCGCACATAGTCATACGCTACAGGGGAATAGCAATGCGGCGCAAGTGCAAAGACACGTAGTTGTGGGGGAAACTTCACGTTTGCCTTGTCGTGGGCACGTGGTGCGAGGCTGCTGAATCTCGGGCGAGAAGGAGGCTTTAAAAACTCTTCCAAGCCTTTTTCGGACAGTAACTTCCTGTCATTCAGCTCTTCTACCAAGAGCCAGAAGAAGCATCGCCAGCGCTTTACTCAACCTCCGCTTACTTTGCTCCAAGCGTCTCCATTTCCTTGCAATCGCTTAAGTTTCTCAGTTCACTTCTTTGCTTTCTTTTTTGTACCATTCTCTCGTTGGCGAAGGCAACCCGGCTGACGAAGGCGGCTCGGCTGACGAAGACAGCTCGGCTGACGAAGGTGGCTCGATGGGCTGACAGGTGGCCATGGAAGCCGATGAAGGCCATGGAGTAAAGTTCTTGGCGTTGTGGTGGGGAGATGGCCTTCAGTTGTCGAAGATCCTCTCCCCGATCGCGGCTGGTGACTTTGATGGCGAGGCAGTGGCGAGCGACGACGATTTGATGCTTTTTAACAAAGGGGCGGCGGACGACACACGTCCGCGACCGACTTCGGGACCTCTCCCGCTCAAACTCCCCGACCCCCGCTCCTCCAGGGTCCGCTTCCGTCGCCCCAAGAGGACACATTCTTCCGCGCGGCGGTACGCCGCGTGCGCTCGCGGAGGGGCCATGTGCTCCCCTCCCGCGCACCGCCAGCCCCCTCGGTCCTCGCCGGAAAGGGGGGCCCTTCGGCACGTGCCGGCGAGCGGCCGAAAATAAAACAACTATTCAAGGAAAACAGACTCTCTGATCCCACACCTCCCCACTAAGAATATTTTTTTTAGTTATTGCGCTCCAAATAATATTAACACCGAAATGTGATCAGAAGGGCTTTAAAACGATCAAGCCCTAATCTGGAGCTGCAATACGTGCAAAAAGCTCTATATAATGCAGCTCGCCTTCGCATTAGACACCAAAGCAATCCTTCAATGCAAGATCGCAAGTCACCACAACATACAAAAAGTTCCCGAAACAATAGAACACAACAATAAAAACAACTCCGCCGCAACGATGCATGCTACTAACAGCAGACAGCAATAAAAATAACGACCAGTAATTACCGTAAACTGCCGAAAGCAGAACTCCAAAAACTGTAATTACCAAAACCGTACGTAACCGCACGACACCAAA
>JAZHYW010030091.1:0-36425 GCA_037355805.1 Ixodes ricinus
GTACGTCACTCACCAGATTGTTCGGAGCACTGACAGCACTGCAGGCCTACGACAGATCCAAAGGGAACTTGTAAACATATGCAACAGAAGGCTCCAGGTACGTCACTCACCAGATTGTTCGGAGCACTGACAGCACTGCAGGCCTACGACAGATCCAAAAGGAACTTGTAAACATATGCAACAGAAGGCTCCAGGTACGTCACTCACCAGATTGTTCGGAGCACTGACAGCACTGCAGGCCTGCGACAGATCCAAGAGGAACTTGTAAACATATGCAACAGAAGGCTCCAGGTACGTCACTCACCAGATTGTTCGGAGCACTGACAGCACTGCAGGCCTGCGACAGATCCAAAGGGAACTTGTAAACATATGCAACAGAAGGCCTCCAGGTACGTCACTCACCAGATTGTTCGGAGCACTGACAGCACTGCAGGCCTACGACAGATCCAAGAGTAACTTGTAAACATATGCAACAGAAGGCTCCAGGTACGTCACTCACCAGATTGTTCGGAGCACTGACAGCACTGCAGGCCTACGACAGATCCAAGAGGAACTTGTAAACATATGCAACAGAAGGCCTCCAGGTACGTCACTCACCAGATTGTTCGGAGCACTGACAGCACTGCAGGCCTACGACAGATCCAAGAGGAACTTGTAAACATATGCAACAGAAGGCTCCAGGTACGTCACTCACCAGATTGTTCGGAGCGCTGACAGCACTGCAGGCCTGCGACAGATCCAAGGGGAACTTGTAAACATATGCAACAGAAGGCTCCAGGTACGTCACTCACCAGATTGTTCGGAGCACTGACAGCACTGCAGGCCTACGACAGATCCAAAGGGAACTTGTAAACATATGCAACAGAAGGCTCCAGGTACGTCACTCACCAGATTGTTCGGAGCACTGACAGCACTGCAGGCCTGCGACAGATCCAAGGGGAACTTGTAAACATATGCAACAGAAGGCTCCAGGTACGTCACTCACCAGATTGTTCGGAGCACTGACAGCACTGCAGGCCTGCGACAGATCCAAGGGGAACTTGTAAACATATGCAACAGAAGGCTCCAGGTACGTCACTCACCAGATTGTTCGGAGCACTGACAGCACTGCAGGCCTGCAACAGATCCAAGGGGAACTTGTAAGCATATGCAACAGAAGGCTCCAGGTACGTCACTCACCAGATTGTTCGGAGCACTGACAGCACTGCAGGCCTGCGACAGATCCAAGGGGAACTTGTAAGCATATGCAACAGAAGGCTCCAGGTACGTCACTCACCAGATTGTTCGGAGCACTGACAGCACTGCAGGCCTACGACAGATCCAAAGGGAACTTGTAAACATATGCAACAGAAGGCTCCAGGTACGTCACTCACCAGATTGTTCGGAGCACTGACAGCACTGCAGGCCTGCGACAGATCCAAGGGGAACTTGTAAACATATGCAACAGAAGGCTCCAGGTACGTCACTCACCAGATTGTTCGGAGCACTGACAGCACTGCAGGCCTGCGACAGATCCAAGGGGAACTTGTAAACATATGCAACAGAAGGCTCCAGGTACGTCACTCACCAGATTGTTCGGAGCACTGACAGCACTGCAGGCCTGCGACAGATCCAAGGGGAACTTGTAAACATATGCAACAGAAGGCTCCAGGTACGTCACTCACCAGATTGTTCGGAGCACTGACAGCACTGCAGGCCTGCGACAGATCCAAGGGGAACTTGTAAACATATGCAACAGAAGGCTCCAGGTACGTCACTCACCAGATTGTTCGGAGCACTGACAGCACTGCAGGCCTGCGACAGATCCAAGGGGAACTTGTAAACATATGCAACAGAAGGCTCCAGGTACGTCACTCACCAGATTGTTCGGAGCACTGACAGCACTGCAGGCCTGCGACAGATCCAAGGGGAACTTGTAAACATATGCAACAGAAGGCTCCAGGTACGTCACTCACCAGATTGTTCGGAGCACTGACAGCACTGCAGGCCTGCGACAGATCCAAGGGGAACTTGTAAACATATGCAACAGAAGGCTCCAGGTACGTCACTCACCAGATTGTTCGGAGCACTGACAGCACTGCAGGCCTGCGACAGATCCAAGGGGAACTTGTAAACATATGCAACAGAAGGCTCCAGGTACGTCACTCACCAGATTGTTCGGAGCACTGACAGCACTGCAGGCCTGCGACAGATCCAAGGGGAACTTGTAAGACATATGCAACAGAAGGCTCCAGGTACGTCACTCACCAGATTGTTCGGAGCACTGACAGCACTGCAGGCCTGCGACAGATCCAAGGGGAACTTGCGGGTGCAAGGGGATGCACCCATAAAACAAATCAGCCACATGCCCACACTCAAAAAAGATATAAGAGGATTACCTCATCGCTTGGCGACATCTCTTGAACCAGCTCCATAGGCTCCTGAAAAGATATATGTAATGTGTGCCTTAGTTGTATTAATTACCCACCAACTCGCAGCATATCACGAAATACCGAGTCTTAGTCAGTGAGCCTAACTTGCATTAATTAATAAATTACCTGTGAGTCCACTGACGGGCAGACTGGGGAACTTGCTGTCGCCTCCATGAGCAACTAAATGAAATTACATTTTTGAATGAAATTACATTTTAGCAATATCAACACTACAATTGTAAGTCGCAGATAATAATTGGTGCGTGTGCATATTTAGTATTTAGACAGCAAGAGGGTTGGCTGCAGTCACTGAACCGAGGTGACGGGTCTCCGCATTCGATGAACAATATAGCCAGTGCAGGATGACAGCTAGCCAGGGGTCTGTAACGTGCATCACGCAGTAGTGATACACGAAAGCGTGCCGGTACGATGCTCATCCAGATCGAAACGGGAAGAGGTGGGGATTGAGCACAGGCTTCTGCAGCGCGAACTTTCGTTCCATGTGCTCCAAACTAAGAAGCGCTAACGAAGTCACAGATGCAGAATGAAACCAGCGCATAGTCAATGCGTGACAAGCAATGCGGTATCGTATGTGCGCGTAGGCAAATATGATGCAGTAATCAGACGAGAAAATTTCACGGCGAGCTAGCGGCAAGCCTGTACAGTAGCCGTCGATTGACGCGTACTTTTAGATACTACGCATAGAATATACCTTTTTCTTGGTTCCCCGCGAAAGAGGAGCTCTCCGCGGCGGCTTCTTCGGCTTGTGGGCAAAGATCGAAGGCACGGCATCTCGTGCTAGCTTACGTTTACCGTCGTTCCGGCGCCCAGAAAACTGGTCTTCGGCAAAATGATCCTACGAACATCGCAGTTTGTGTCCATTCAGTTCTTCAAACTGTAGCATGAATTATCGCAATAATATAACTTACCTCGCACAGCCGCGTACAGGAAGTGGGAGTGAATCCCTTTCTGCTGATCCGCGTCAGCCACAAAAGTCGTCGTTTGCGATTTCTCTCGCCATCCGGGATACGAAACAGCTGTTTGCCAGCCTCATGCCGGTTACTGCACCCAAAAGCGCAGCACCCAGGCATTTGGGTCGCTTTTAGTCGCTCAAAATGCTGCAAAAGAATGACTGCCTATACAAAAACAATGCTCCCGCCGCGAAGACTGGAACCTTTTGCGAAAGCGCGGGAAAAGTTTGCCCACGTGATCGCCGCGAGCCAATAGGGAGCGCGGATTGTCGGTAAACTCGAACATCAATCAATGGCGCTGCTCTGGCTCCTTCGGGAGCCATATACAGTGGCTCTAGTAAGCATTACTTTGAACTGGGAAGGCTCAAAATGTCAAAACAAAGACGCGTAAAAATTAAAGAAAATAAATGCTCAAAGTAAGTTTGCAATTATTACAAAACCGAAAACATCTTAATTCTTTCTTCGTCTTTTTTTTTTTTGGGGGGGGGGGGGGGGGCTTTTGGTTTCGATAAAGTGGCGGTGATTTTAGAAGCTTTGTCAATTGTAGAAAGTCGCGACTTTGAGGGCATCATATGCTTTGCCCACAATTAGTGTAATTTTGCCTGGATTTCTCAGATAAGAAAGAATGTTTTCCTTATTGTTAGACTATATTTTTTATGACTTGTTAATTAGAAATGCTGCAAATGGCACCAGTGATGATAATTTGCACACTCTGGGTTGCCGTACTTGTTCATGCGTTTGAAATTAGATCACAAGCCACAAAACAGATTAGAGCGTGAAAACTGCGCATTAAAGTGTCTTAATTATTAATACAAACTGCGAAAATAAAGACCCTCATTAAACGCCAGAATCACATATATACGCCATTTCACCATAACTGTATTTCCAGAAAGGTCTAATTCTTTTAATTTTTTTAGTTTATGAAATATTTTGACATCGCTGTCAAGACAAACGAACAGTCACACACCGGATGTAATATATGATGTCCTACGCGTGACGCGTTTTTCAAACATACGAGCACAAACCCACACACACACACACATACACACTTCCGCTCCCTGACTCGATATCTGTCTTGGGGTTTTGTGGTAAGAACCTCGTTTCGTAATTTACTCGTATTGTGAACATGTTCTAGACTCATGACCCATCGAGATAATCCGAATTTCGCAGTAAGGTGAAATAATTAGTGATTCTCCGTCACTCACCGAACTGAGAAAGCGACGAGTTTGGTCCCTCGGTCACCGTCGGGGTATAACGAACCCATCGAGGAAGATCCGATTGTGCGGGCTCTGTGACTATATTGTCACGAATGACAATCGATGAGGCGACGAAAACTGAAGCAAACTAAACGTTGAATGGGGCGAACTTGTGCCCAAAAACAGAGTAGAAAAAGGCTAGCGTCCCAGGCGTCGATGGCGGCGAAACAGCAGGATCGAACGCCGGGGCGAGACTGACTCCGGCTCGCCACATGGAGCCTCTTATGTACACATGTGGGCTTCTGGTACATTCGGCGTAGAACAATCGGCACCTAGAACATTCGGACCTCGAATACCCAACAGGGTTCTCGAATTTACTAGAGTGCGAGAGTTATAGAGATAACAAAAATATACGTCCGCTGCGGGGAATCGAACCGAGGCCCTTTGCGCAGTGTGGTAAGCACGATAACTAAGCACAATAACCGTTGAAGTTGAAAGGAGGGGAGGAGGGTAAACTCCTCCTCCTCCTCTTCAACTCCTCATCCTACCGAATACTCCTCCTTCCTCCTCCTCCCTCCTCCCCTTCTTCCCCTTCCTCCTCCTCCCTCCCCTCCTCCTTCCTCCTCCCCTTCCTTCCCCTCCTCCTCATTCTCCTCCTTTATCCTCCCCCTCCTCCTCCCTCCCCCTCTCTCCTCCTCCACCTCCTCCTCCCCTCCCCTCCCTTCTCCCTCGCCCTCCTTCTTTCTCCTCTCCTTCCTCCTCCTCCCTCCCCTCCTCCTCCTCCTCCTCATCCTCCTCCCCTCTTCCTTCCTCCCTCCTTCCTCCTCCCTCATTTCCTCCTCTCTCTCTCTCCCCTCCTCCTCCCTCCTCCTTCCGCGCGGTGCATTATGGGATATTTCCCGTGATGCACCGCGCGGTTACGCCGACGGCGACGGCGACGGCGACGGCGACGCCGCCTCAAGCCGGAAACGGGCGCCTAAGAGCTGCGATCTAAAAGTGCATAGGGCGCGAACACGAGATGCTCATGCTGCCCACCTAGCACGGCCCATGTACAGTGAACAAGGAAAGAAAATAGAAAACTAAATTGCAACAGAAGGGATGCTAACGCGCAGTACGCGAAGTCGTCGGCCGGCTAAACGTGTCAAACTCAGGTAAGCCGTCAACATACGCGAAGAGTAAAGCCGAGTTACATATTTTACGGGAATCGCGATATTTTAGCTACACGCTTGTTCAGCTCTGATTCAGAAACATCTATTTATTTCCTTCGTACGTACGTGAGGTCACACGCCATCGGCTCTCAATATTTTTCTTTAGTTCCGATGCGTACCAACGCGAGCACCAGTCGACATACACGAGCAAATTCATCGCGATCTTGCTTTGCGTGAGTGTCCAACAGCGCACCTATAAACAGCCTTGCTCTGATGACCAAGAGCATGAAGACGATCGTCGATAATCGCCAGAGTTTCCACCAAAGACGATCAGAAACCAGCGACACGCAAGCTCGCATTCGTCGGGCCCCAATGCAAACAATTGACAACTGCGTGCATCATGCGAGGGTCTCATCTGCCAGGAAGTTTGTTGTGGGTTGATGAGGGCAAGGAGGTTAGAAGCTGCGTGATTGATTGTAAAAGCATTTGCGACCGCGACCATCACGAGATAGGGACCTCCAGTTGAGGAGGTTTGTTTTGGTATGGAGCGGAGGAGTGAGAGGCAGCGAGAAAGGGGCGAGCGTCAAGAAGGTATGGCTTGCTGAATCAACGGGGCTGACGTCATGGCCTTTCCAGGCCTTCTAGGCTGGAAAGGCCATGACGTCGCGCCACCTATAGTGAATTGGAGTCGCGAATAACAGGTGACGTATCTGATTAGAAGCGATGCGCTATTTTTCTGTGCGAATTGTTAGTGCATGGTTATTTTGTTCCACCAACAAAACATGAAGAAACTCAGATAAAGTGATAAAAACTAAACAGCTGTGTAGTCTCGTTTTGTGAGACAAATATTTTCGGCCACATGTCGTCGTCTGCTTTGCACTATCTTGTTGTTACCTTGTGTCTCTTCTTCTCTGCAACTTTTATCCGTGCTCTTTTGGGGTGCAAATCATCTTCATGGTGCGCTTAGCTACCAACCAACGAGTGAAAGTTCACCTCTGGTACGGGGAGTGCCAGAGGACGAAAGAGGTTTGCCGACAAGTTCGGGCGGAGTTTCGGCCGCGACCTCCGTGCTTCTCGCGTTTCTACGCTGGGTGAGGCGCCCCAACGAGGAGAGAAACCTCCAAAACACGTCACCGACAACAATCGGCGTCGTGACTGAAGCGGACGCTGAAACATACGGTACTCGGTGCTTTTACGGTCGACTCCCACCTGTCGACGCGGAGAGTGCAGCCGACATCTATCGGCTACGGCACGAAAAAGGCGTCTTTGGTTAACATACGGCCGTCGTATGTAGAAATTTTATGCTTGTCATTACCAAATTTTACTGAAGCAAAACTGTTCAGTGAAATTTGTATACGCTTCATGCACAGTTTTTAACCACCTCTGCACAGAAAAGTACCTCGATATGCCCAGAAATCGATTCATGGCGTACCTTCAAGCAGCCATCGATGCCTTTAATTCAATCTGTAAAATTATTTTTTTAAATGAAGAAGACAGAATTATTACACAATCACCAATACATCTAGGCCGAAATAAATTAAGCTGACTTCTGGCAGAGATGGACCGCAACTACAGCCCTCCAGGCGAGTGCTTATGTGCCACTCAAAAAATCCGCTAAAACAATTCGATTTTTTTTTCAGTTGACCACCAGGTGCCACGAAAGCGTGAGGTGCGCTTGATTTCATGTGGGTACGGAGCCAGTTTATTCTTGCGTAAATCTCCTATACCCTAGGAACTTTAGTACTTTCCCTAACTTTTACGAATCCACTAAATAAATCTACATAGAACTCGACATGAAGAAACAGAAAAAAATTGATTTATTTTGAATGCCTATTTTTAATCAATGTGTACCTTTCTAATTGTACCAGTGGCCATGATTATCATTGATGACCATTTTGCTAAAGGCATGTTTTAGTTGAATCCGTGTACCTCCGAAGTGTATATTAACCAATTAATGGGCGGTCTTTAATTCAATAATTGTACTCGGTTTATCAACCTACAACTATCATTGCTAAAGTAATCAGGAATTATGAATATAACCTAAGCATTAGGGAAATATAATCGCTGAGATTCGTATAACCTTAGGGACGCCAAGAGCGGTGCGTTTTAATAATGCAATTTTATTATGTTCATTCTTTGTCCGGCATAACCTTCAAATGGGATAGCTGAAGAAGTATACGAAACTTTGGAAGAAAAAGCTTTATGAAACTTTTTAATGCCGTTAAGATACCAGTGACGAAACACCTTGTCATAAATTAAACTGCGAGATAAAGAAACAAATTTGTTTTTAAATGAACGTGATCAGATGTTCATATAAGTAATACGGGGGTCAGGCATAAAGACGAACCGTGTTTTCTATTACCGCAATGCTGAACTACGCATCACCGTATGCTCAATGTCCACTTTAATGGATCTCATGCGGTTCGGACCAGATGTATTAGTTTCAGGACTTGGCGTTCTCTAATAAAAACTTATCATAAAAATTTGCAGATTTTTAGTGACGAAAGTATAACCAAAGTAGCCCGCAAATACTTAGAGGTGAATGGTGAAGTGCAAATTTTTATTATTGAAAAGTTTCGAAAACCGCAAGTAACTTTTGATTGAAGCCAAGTCTCCACAGTTGGGTGGAGACTTGGCCATCGGTGATGTGTAGTTTAATTTTGTGGTGAAAAAAGCCGGTTACTTTTGATGCCAAACACAGGGTACTTTTTTAATTCTTCATCAGCATTATAAAAATGATAGTACATACAAGGATAAAAATAATCACTATACTAGAAATTTGCTTGCGTTTCATTTTTGTCCGTAGCGTAAACAAAGCAATATATTTACTTGAGTCGGATGTATCGTCCTATTATGCTCAGCACCGTCTTGCATGGAGCACCAGAAGTCACATTGTGAAAATCTTGGCGTTGAGTCTGACAGCGGCGAAGTTAAGGCCCGTGATAAACCTAATGTTCGGCCAATGTTCTATATATTAACTAACTGCATGGTTAAATATTTAGATGACGATTACCCATTCATGAACTGTCCGCAACGTTTGGAGGTATTGCATCAATTGGAGTTTACATTCCTGTTTCTGGCCCTTTCAAGCATTCTTGCATTACTGCAATTCCATCAAGCCATGATTTATCCACACTTGGATAATGTCTGTTTCTTGCATTTTTTTATGGATCTTCTCTTCCAATCTGGCGTTCATTTCAGTTGTCAAGTGATGTTTCCAGTCTCCAATTATTCCCTTGCGAATAAAATCGGTACTGCACGGCCCCAACTCTTCTGGATACAAGTTTTCAAATATGCTTTCTGCCGACCCTTTCATGAAATCTATGCAGCTGTACTCCAACACGTGCTCCAAGATGGTTTCGTCCCTGATAAGTAACCTGTGAAACTTCTCATCCAAGAACTCCGCAATCTTTAATACCCAGCGTTTGGGGTTGGTCTTCACGTCTTCATAATGAATAAACAGAACGTTCTGATCATCGCGGTGTTCGTACCATGAAAGTACGTGATCGAAGTAGTCGCCATAATCGGTTTCACCACGTAGGAACACTTCGAAAAAGTCTTCGAGCTTTCCGTCCTGAAACTCGTATTCCGAAAATCGGCGAGTGTGATAGAACAACGATACGCATGTGTCCTTTGGATTCCTGCATATATAAATGTACTTTGCCAGAGGACTTTTGGGCGCGATGCCGTAAGGCAGGTGCGTCTTGATGAGCCCCGACTTGACTCTCAGCTTGACAGTTTCGACTCCGAACATGTCGAGGAACGGGCCATTGTCGTGGAAATCCTGCGCGCTGGTGGGAGGAATTCCCTTGTGGAAGATGAGATAAGCTATTTGCTGAATCCAGGTGGTTCCAGTCTTGGGAAAAGAAACCACAAACTTGTCGCCCGGTTCGGGGTGGTACCTCAACGCCCCTCGGAACAGCTCCAATTTGTAGGCTTCGGTGACTCGAACACCATCCATGTAAACGTAAGTTGGGCCGTTTGTAACCTTCACTTGAACTGCCATGACGGACGTTCGGTTTTCACAAATGTACTTGACCTTGCTCAGGTATAATCTGTGCTTCTGCCGCTTGGGTATTTTGGCGAGCCTCCTGCGAAGAATAAAAAATGAACACTTTTGCAGGGAATTTAGGGCTGTGAAAAAAATTAAATTGTTTAACAAGTGTTCGAGAAAGAACAAACCACATCACTGAGCGATCTGCTTCTTCCCATTTTTCCTCAAAGTAATGGTTCACCGGCTGGGCAGAGAAAGCCTCCAGAGCGGGACTAGTATTTTTGGGAATTCGATTTGCCTATCACTTTTTGCCGTCTTCCGCAGTACCATGGAGAAATGGTGGCATCACACAATATACTGTGTATTGCTTCATTTTAATGTTACACAGAAAAGGCTGCTACCCATTTAGAGCCTAGATGGTGTGACCATCGTGACACGTAGCACGTCTTTAAAATAAATAAATAAAATAATGGTAGCTCTCCTAAAACTGCTAGAGTGCGAGTTAATTAGTCGACATCGCGCCTTTTGTGATTGCTCACCTCAGTATTGAGTTTGCTATTTCGCGTTCCTCACATTCCTCCGACGCACGGGTCTGCTCCCTTCCTCTTCGCGTCTTGTGAAATTTCCGACCCCATAAAGGAGTGCGCTCGCTGCGTTGTGACGACGTTTAGGTTTGGCGCCATCTGCGTCCACAATCGGGGCAGTCAGTTAAGCATTGGGCCCTCGTAGCTTGAGCCTTTCACCACCGTAAATCGATCGTGGATTCACTTCTCGCCTACTTGCGGAAGGTGGGACTCTACGCCAGGCAGTGTCCTTTATTAAAAAGTTCGACATTTTTTTGTTTTTTAGAGATGCGTAATGTTTATAAAGTACGGTATCAGGAGTCTGGCAACTGAGAATTGGCATGTTTACTCCTCCAGGTGCTGTTTTCCATCCGTAAAAATCCGCGGCCGCCTCTTAATAAGAAAACATGACATTTTGAATCATCGCAAATCCGGGGGGTTTCACTAGCGAGAAGCCAAGCCTATCAGCCAAAAACGACTGTGCTCGCATATAGACAAATTCGCTGACTTACCCAATTATCAAAACTTTATTGCTGCAGTCTGTGGCACGTGCATTGGACGGAAGCAACTGATAGTCGATTTCAACGGCCACAAGGAACCATCAAGTTGCAGGAGGGTTAGCAGGCTCCACGTACAACGTATCCCAATATTTCCGAAATCTGATGCGCTGTGATGCCTGCCGTCACAACATAAAACAGCTGCCGACCACTTGCGCGACTGGTCGACAGGAAGTACGACAAGAATCAAACTGCAGCGCGCAGCCGCGCGTTTGTTCAGCACAACATATGTAATATGAACCGGAGAGGGGGATGGCGCCAGCTACGCAGTTTTCCCGAGCCATACTTCCGTGATGCTCGCCCCTTTGTCATCCTCCTGGACAATTATTTGTCACGTGTGAACCATAAGCGACAATTTAATGGTTCATGATTCCGTCTACGAACTTAGTGCACCAGGTTCTTTCTGCCTTGAATCTTTTCGTGATCGCGGCATCTGATTGCATCTGCTCCCTTTTATTTGGTCATTCAACAACAATAAATACGACGAATTCAGTTTTTATACTTGGTTACCATCGTGCAAGTGGATATCGGCATTCAAACGGTTTGCGTAACTCTGTTCAGCTTGCGAAATGTGTTTTGCATAAATGAAAATGTTAATGCTTGTGAATTTTAGTGATTATTTGAGCACGCTCGTGTCAAACGTTTTGTGGAACGCCCACACAACTTCACAATACAGGACCTGTTGAAAAATATGGGGTGTACATTAGTAAAAAATAAACATTATTGCAGATATACTGAAAATGATTTCAAATTTTTCAAGATAACATCCTTTTGCGTCAACACATCATTGCCATCGCGTCTTCCACGCATGGTACGCCCATTGGAAATCTGCAACCTGAATCTTCTTCACGCACTGCGTCGAAGCCACTTGCACTGTTTCCACCGTTCCATAACGATGTCTTTTCGGGCGTTGGTTCAGCTGAAAGAAGAAAAAGAAGTCTGTCGGAGCCATGTCTGGACCTTAGAAAGGCTGAGGCAGCGTTGTCACGTTGTGCTTTGCCAGAAACTCCCTTAAGAGGATATCGCAGCTCCCGAGTCCTAGGCAATTCAAATGGCAATATTTTTTTCTTTTTTCTTAGCAACCGTTGAAACGAATTGACTTGGGAATGGCTTTATTACAAAGATAATAATAAAAAAAATAACTGAGTAATATTTGGGCGCTACATTTCCCGATTTTACAGTTTAAAATCTTTTACGTGAACTTAGATTTGCGTGAAAAACCGCTTTTTTTCGTTCCGTTCTTTATGAACATTTAAAAGCTAAACCAGGGCCGAAATACAGATTCAGGTGCCACAATGTTGAAGACCACGACTTTTTGAATACATCTCCCCTAAGATCTTTTTTCTAAGGATTCTCATTTGAAATATTTTCGTCACGTTTGTAACTATCAAAATGTCACAAAACAAGTTGTCAGCTGGCGCCATCTATGAGTCTGTCGGCAATACTTCCTAATGAAATTAAGCTATGTTGTATTGCGCCCCGGACTACTTGCGTCTTCTAGGTCGTCGGGTTCGCTGTCGGAATTTTGTGGGGAGTGCCTCTCAAAAAACAGTTTTCTTTTGTTTTTGTTTTTGTTTGTCAGGAAAAGATATTTGGCGAGTATTGCGATAGGGAGTAGTAAGTTGTCCATCGCCCGAGCGCGTCGTTGGGAGGATAGCATGGGGTAGCACATATTCGAGTAAAATGTTTCTGTTTTTGTTTTCCTTTTTTGTTGGGCGGCGAAAATATTTTGCGGGTGTGTGTGATTCATTAGTTTTCAATCGCTCGAGCGCGTCGTTGGGAGAATGTTCCGATTTCTGTTGGTGTTTTGGGCCGCGAAAATGGGGGTTGAAAGATTTCACGCTTCAAGCTGTCTTTGCGTGAGGACTGAAGTTAGCAACTGCAGGCAGACCAAAGCTACCGAACCGTAAAAGGGTCGATACACTCATACCAGTTAATTGTGTTGGAAGTAGGAGAGGTGATTTGATGTGGCGATTTCAAATATTCTCCAGAGATGCATTTGGAATGTTTACTTATTTTAAATGCGGAAAAAACATACGAGAGTTCGTCGAGTTTGTTTTAATTTCGACATTCGCTCTGCGTATCAAGTTGTGGAGGCTTATTTGTTCCGTAATAAAAAAAACATTGCGAAAATGTATTCAGAGAAGCTCAAAACATAACAAGTTTTTTGGTAGTAGGCTATTTAGTAGGCCATTAGACACGTCGCTATTTGGAAGTCGTGAAAGTTTCGCGCTGAAGATTCTTTATTCGTCTTGAACCAACACACTCTTTATTCAGTATTTTATGAAATAGAGTTGAATATTTTAGACAAATAACCCGCACACCTTTCATTATGGTGTCCGTAGATTGCACTGTCTTGGCTGCGATGAGCCCTTGGTCGGCTCTTACTTTTAGCGGTGGAGAAAATCTCAGCGGAGAAGGGGCGGCGCAGAGAAGCTCACCGCAAAACCGACAAATGCGGAGAAAAGCTCATTCACGAAATATTTTATTCAATATTTAAAATTTAATATTATCGGCATTGTTCGCACTGCGGTGTATATATTAAAAACTCAGGTCCGCACTTTGTTTACCGCTGACGCTGCGAACGGCAACAATGTGACCTCCGTCTCTGCACCCGACGACCACAGACCTCCCAAAAGTATCATGTCCGTCAGGCCACATCACTAAGAGAGGTCATCGCAAAAGGAAAATGGAACATAATATATTTATCCTTTGGGTGCAAAGAACAAACAATAATTACAAAAGCGAGAAACTCTCGAGGGGCCATGTGTGGAGCAGAAACGGCGATACATACACAAATGTCGTACATTATACAGATACCAATAGTGATGCAGACGCAGAAGTCCACAGTTCTGCAAGATGGGAACAATGAACAAAGGCATAGCTAAGACATTGCCTCCATGTTGAGCTCTATGAACAGTGACGAAGTGACCTCGTCAATGCACCCGATGACCACGCGGACAGCCCCCAAATTTTGTCAGGACCGTATAGTCTTCGGCAACATCAGCACCAGAGATCACAGAGGACTACATTACAAAACAAAAAAGTACGGAAGAAATATTGTTATTCTCCAGATTCCAAAAGAATTCTATTTCCGAAAGCGGGAATATTAGGTGAGTTTACAACGCATTCACCACGAGGTCGTTGAGCTTTTCACCGCATTGGCCGGTTTTGGCGGTACAGTTTTCTTCGATTAGCTTTTTTCCGAGATTCGTGACTTAGGCATCGATCTTCGACTTTTTTATATTGGAACCGCAAAAGGTCGCACGTGCCTGAAAGAAGATGCCGTTTTTCAGTCATCGCAAAGTAACGTCACTCGAACGTGGCGTGGCGGCGGAGTTCCTGTTATTTTCGAAACTAGAAGAGGATTTGCACACGCGCGCGCCTCCAGCAGTAGATTCGCTGCTCCTGCTTCCATCTAGCGGAGGTCAAATTAGGCGCTGTCGTCTGCTTATGGTCCTAGAGATCAGTGCTGGAGGCCATGGTCTTTTATTCTCATACGAGTATCGCACGTCATGACTAGAGAGAAGCCTGAACTAGACTAAAAACATATGCTCAATCAGGCGAACTTCTTGTGTTCAAACAAAAATGTCGAAGTTCCTGCGGCCCCAACGCAACAACGACAGATGGCGGGGCCGTAGAGGCCCATAGGTCGCCGTCGTGTGTGTGTGTGTGTGTGTGTTGGGGTGGGGGAGTAAAGATAGATAATAAAGACCAAAGATAGCAAGAGAGAGTCTATAACGGTTGTCACAGGTAGCCGCGCTTTCCATGTGCGGCAATATGCGATGAGATTTCGTACGCGTGCGCGCGAGTGTATATGCGTAGCGGTGCGTGTGCGTATTTGCGTGCGTGCGTGTGCGTGCGTGTCTGTACGTTTGTGTGTGCATGTGTCTCCGCGTGTGCGCACCTGTGTGCACGTATGTGTTTTTGCGTGTCTGTGTGTAAACTAGACCGCCGCGGGTACCTCAAACTTCAATATTGGGGGTTCAAGGAAATCCTTTTGCAACTTCAGTACGATTAAGCCGAGGTAGTTATAATTCACAACGTTCGAAATAAACCCGTTTTGAAATGAGTCGCTTGAATCAGGCCATTTCTAGAGTAATTTCTAGAGCAGAAGCAGACCCTACATAGCTACTCTGGGTGTTTCGTGTCCCCTCGTAGCATAACGGCGAAGACGCTGGAACCGAGCCCGCGGCCCGCGGGCCCACGCCGGACGGCGGCGGCTTGCGCCGTGGTAGTGCGCGCGCAGGAAGACATCGCTCTCCCGCGCATGCGCAAGCCGCCGCCGTCCGGCGTGGGCCCGGGGGCTGTGGCATGCTGCTGCCCGTTCGGAAGGCCAGCTCGGCGTTGTTGTCGCGTTGTCAGTGGCGTTCTACGGTTTCTCAGGCAGAAGTATCTTCGACTGCTCCTGTGTTTTGAAGCTGGATGGCACGAGGTGCTTCGAAGGCGTCAGCTTCCTCTCGGCCATGGAGCTGCTGTACGCCGCATATTGATGTCTCAACCTAAACTACCCTGCTGAGCTTACAGCAGCGCTGGAGTTTATCCAGAGGTAACTATAAATGTGCCTTTCAGTTATGAAAATGTGCACTGTGAATTTGCTTTGGAAAAATGTATCGTTTGGACAGTTTTAATTCTTTGAAGTGGTGGAATGGTCAAGTGGAGATTGCATTTTATCAAGAAATAAATAGGCAATTTTTTTTTGTCTGGGAAGCAGCAATAACTATTAATGGGAAGTTGAAGCGGTTTTAAATATGAGAAAAACCACCTGAGCCTAGGTAATGAGACCTCAACCATCACGTATATTGTATTCGTTTGGTCATTTTCTGCGCGGATTAACCGGAAAAGCGCCTTCAAAGTAGCGCCGAAGTCACGCCTCTTCGAAGCAGAGGGAAAGGGAGAAAGCCCGTCAGCCGGGGTCACAAAAGGACCGGCTGGGGGACCCCACCTAGGCTGGACGCGCTTTCCTCGTAGGCTGCTCTAGAGTTTTTTCGAGCCGTCATCGTTCTGCCGCTGCATAGCGCTTGCTTTTATCCGTTGACCGGTCATGCTATTTACTCAATCGCCTGACGTGTTGACTGTTGTCTTGTATGTTCACGTGTTTGCAGAATTCTCGTGGCACCAAACCAACTTACTCGTGCTGTTGCACGATGCCGTACTCATGTGTAGCCGCCAACTTTCACGAACAGCGCTCGTCGCAGTTGTTCTTCCCGCTTACCGTCTTTTCCACTTCGTCACCGAGATTTTAAAGGGGTGGGTCGGTTTCAGCAAGTACGCCATTTTTTGTTCGAAACGTGTTTCGGACGGCGCATATGAAAACTATGTACGTATGGGCTTGGGTCTGAAGAAGGCTCGACTGAACCCGACGCTCTGCCGACCATCTTTGAAGGTAAGAAGGCAATTCAGCGCATTAAAAGTCACAAGCAAAGAGGAAACGTAACTAGGTAGGAATTGTAGGTCGACTGCTCTAGAAAAAAAATATTACGTTATAAGAATTGTGCAGTGTGCTAGAAAAGCCGCGATCATTTAGCCGAATAGCGGGTTTCTACTGGCTCTCTCGTGTTAACCGCCTTATATTAGTGTTTTAGTGTTGGTTTCTTTTATTCTTGAAGTGACCATATTTTCCGGACCGACTCCGGTCCGGGAAATCTGGTAAACAAAAGAAAACAATCTTGGGTACGACAAGATTTTCTTTTGCTTTTAATCTACTCGGCTACCCAGTCACTTGTGAAAGGAGGGCTTGCTCTAATAAGTGGTCATGCAATTCATAATGCGACTTTTACGGTGCAACTTGTTTTAGCATAATTTGCATAATTTCTTTATTACTGTTGCTGACATTATTTGAGGTCACATATTTTTTTAACGTAAACATAAATTTTGTTAAATTTTCCTTCCAAAGGTTCATATTCTCTTCAGGAGAGCTTTTTGGAAATACAATGCATGTGACTTTCTGTTCTGGATTGAGTTCTTTGTTACAAGTTACGCAGTGTTTTCCATATAAAGTTTGTGTCATGCAACAATCCTTCGTGCCGTAGAAATGCGATCGGACGATGACAATGCTTGGTGGTGGTGTGATGCAGTCAACAAATCTCGGTAGAAGTATGCGAATGTAGAGGCCGAGGAAGCTTTCACGATTTCGACATCAAATTAAGGGCTGCCGGGCGCACATCTCCGCTTTTTCTAAAGCTATAATGGCGTAATAGTTGGTGGCAAACAAACTAAACGCAGCAGAGGGTACCGCTATCACAAGGATGGACCTTCTGCGCAGTTATTCGCATAGTGCGCAAGGACATGGCGGTGGCAGAACGGCGACCCTGTCTTATCACCCGTCTCATCTCAGGGGAAGCTCTCCCGTCGCCCGAAGCCGATTATACTATCCCTTCAAACCACTTCAGCCTTGATGAACAATGCAGCCTGCAGGCTCACGCGTCCAGCAGCTGTCAAGCACGAAGGCCGATGTGTGCAGCATTCTTGTCCACTGACGACCGTTTTGGGGAGGGTCACGCTAATCCGGCTTGAGGCGTCCCGTCAATAGCACTCCGTTTAGTGTCAACGTTTTACGTTACAATAAGTAGCAGTCCGTACGTTCTTAAAGGTATGAAGCCGGCCATGTCGCATCCGCGCAAGCGGTTCCTCGTGTCTGCGTTTATTACTACGGGGGTCATTTTCCTACTTTGCCAACGGCTGGAACGCGTACTTTGTCACGTCGAGGGTCGTCTGGACACATTCCTCTTTCGGATCCACCGAAAGGTTTCGAAAAATCAGAAGCCGAACCCGATTTACAAGAGAAGAAGACCCGGCGCCCGGCTACTTCCGCAAGCGACGGAGCAAACGCAAATCGAGATGGTCCTTTTATGACGTAGTGGCGCGTCAAGCGTCACTGGCCAATGGCATGCCGCTGCAGCGATCGCTCCTGACTTCTTCGCTTTTTTTCGCGTTTAGGGATTATTTTGGGTCAAACGGTTGTGATATTTGGACTCAGCAGGCTCAAACACGTCAGAATCAACCATTAACTCAATTTTTTTAGAAAAACTCTTCAGCTTCCCTTCAAGTAATTTTTGAAAGCGTAATGACATAAAAATTCGTTAGCAATAAATTATGTAGCTAATATGCTATCGTATCCTTGCCAATATCCTAAGCAGTTTGGCATTCCTTTGAATGGTTTGTGCTCTTCAACGTATTTCCGGCAAAGCCTATTTGGCCCAGAATGGGAGATTTCGAAGACTGTAAACGACTTAATTTTCGCAGGGTCCTGATTTTCGCGAATCGCCTACAATTTGCGAAAATTAGATGCCGCGAACAATTCTGGTAAAATGTAAACAAATTGGAATCTATATTGAGGTCCCACCGCCTCGCCGAAAATGAGAACCCGCGAATTATTCTAAAACTTCAGCTTTGCCTCCACCGCGAAATATTGAGCCCGCGAAAAATAAGTCATTTACAGTATATGGTAAAAGTCAAAAAGTTCAAATACTGCTTTCCTTTGGCAATGTGCAGTGTTCCCGAAACTTATTAAGTCAAAAAGGTCAAATACTGTTTTCCTTTGGCAATGTGCAGTGTTCCCGAAACTTATTGGCAATGTGCAATGTTCCCGAAACTTATAGGAACACACCTGTTCATTACCTCATAAAAGTGCTAACTTGTCGGTGGCCGAACGACAACTATAATATGGTGCTTAATGCAATAATTTTGTGCGCTACGTCATGGACTGATGTAATCTCCAGAGATAATACAGTCGCGTGTTCCTTTGGCGAGTACTGTACATATATAGCAGACACTTAACGATTCCTCGAACGTCTTCCAGTATTCCCATGTAAATATTAAGGGTTTCATTCAGCTTGGTCACACTGTCACTGAGGCATTGTCAATTACTTTAAGCAAAGTGTCTAGCTTTCGGCAGCAATTCGAAAAAAAAGATGTTTGTAGAGCAGCATATTAACGGTTAGGGTTTGTGTTCGTTTAGCATGTTCAACAGCAACCTGGAACATGTTGAAGCATATTTTTGTTTAAAATTTTCACTAAGAAAGGCAAAGGCCTGATGTTAATGTGCTGCTTTCTAAACACCCTCATTTACAATTCGCTTTGAAATATTCGTTGCTAACATTAATTGGATGTGCTACAGTAACTGCGTGACCTGCTCAGGAAGACCGTTTCTCTGTAAATCATATTATTATGTTGCAACATAATGAAGGAATCAATATGAATCTGGTATTCAGATATATTGTCATATAGAACCAATACTAGAACTTATGCATCCTACGACGCATGCAACTTATATTTTAACCGGCCTTAGTATCACTCGGCTGCAAATGCATGAGCCCTTGTTCTGCAGGGGCACATAAATATACCTTTGACCGGGTTATGCTTATCAGTTAGAATAAGTAATATGAAGTAAAAGACATGAATGTTTAGAATTCGAATAATAATTACAATATTCTGCTTAAAGGGCAACTCCGGCCAAAACTCAAAATAAAATAAATTACTGCTATCGCTGTAGTGACACAAAATACGACCCCAGTCAAAATATTACGTCCGTGGGACGCCGCATTCTCAACTATTGCCGATAATAAAAATGTGACCCGCCGCGAGCCGCTGCTCCTTAGCGGGCGGCCAGCGGGTTGCCGATCGCTAAAGCAACATTGGGCCGTGACGTCAGTATCGTTCTCTTTTTTCCTCCGGTCCGGGCGTAGCGCGGAGTGCGCTTCTTTGAGCCGCTACCACCGCTACTTCGGCTTGTGATTGGCGTGTTTAGCCGTTGCTTTTATCTGTAGCCCGTGTAGCTTCGGTATACCCTTTTGTTTATTTGCTTGTGAGGACTCCAAGACTCGTTTTAGCGAGCAACTCGGTGCGCTCAAGACTGCCCAGCTGTTCCTCGAAAGATGCCGACTGCAACTTGTAGCGCTGTGGGCTGCTCAAACAACCCGCTGCGCAACACGGAGGTGCTTTTTCTCAAGTTTCCAACGGACCGGAAATTGGAGAAGGTGTGGGTGAACGCTGTTTGGCGACTGGACTTTGGACTTCGGCTTTTAAGCGCACGAGGAAAAAATAACAAAAAAACAGACGTGTACAGCCCAGCGCACGTGTGTTCGGGCGCCGCGGCCCGCGCCGGAGAGCCTCAAAGCTTCGTGTCTGGGACTGACCCGCAGCGCGAAAGCGAGAGGGCCCCCAGTACTGTACGTCACTGGCAGCGCGGCGTAGAGCAACGCCGCTCCATCCACGGAGCCCAGATGACAATTTAGGCCTAGCGACGAGTACGGAAGACCGCACAAACGGCGACAGCCACCGAGTATGGAACCGAATGAGTTCACTCGTTTTCCAGTCGCTATCTTTTGGGTATACAAGCGGCGAGTACGGCATAGCGCACGCACGGCGGCGGCCGGCGAGTACGGAGCCGTACGAGTTCACGGGTTTTCCAGTCGCTAGCTTTTGGGTATACGCACTAACTCTTGCTACATATGCTGGATAACTACCACGTATACAGAATTAAAACAAAATCAGCTTACCTCCTATCTTTAGACGGCTAGCTCAACAGAGGTAGGTGCCGCTCGGCCTGCGTATTCGTTGAACGAGAACGATCCCGACGTTATGTTCACATAGCGGCTGATTTACAGTGTTGCCGGGGCCTCGAGCGGCTAGTTTTGGTTTTGTTGGCAGCGCCCCAAACAAAACTTTGAGGCGTCGATATCTTTAAAACTACGCGCAATAACTAGAAAAAATTACACCTTGCAATTCAGGGACGCTGACTGCACTAAAACAGTCATTATCCCCAAATCGAAAGTATGGACCGGAGTTGCCCTTTAAGCACTTCAGGAAGGCTTTTTTGTAATATTGTATTGGCTGGTACTGTGAACTCCTTTTTAACCGAAGTATCGTTACGTACAATGTTACTAGGCAGGCCATCTGGTTAATATAAGACATCTACAACCCGAGACGGAGGCTACAAAGACATACGTCTCAATTGAGACGGATATGTGTTCTTTACTGAAAAAAACCATTTGGCGCCTATATGAAATGAACGGGTTCATATCGGTAACAGTTTAGCCATACCGGTCACCAGTTTGTCAAAGGGGTCGCTCGTATGGCTCAAAGGGGTCCCCCGTATGAGCCATAACGGTCACCTATTTGGACAAACAGGTCACTCATTTGGCAAACGAGTCACTTGTCTGGGCAAATGGGCCACTCGTCTGGGCAAAGTTGTCGCACGTTTGCTCAAACCGGTGACCATGTTGCAGCCACGGATTTTTCGGTCGCTCACCAGTCACTAGCTGTGTTTGGAGATTTGTGTTTGTCCTTTGTCCCCTTGTTCACCTTCTCCAGATTATTTTCGTCATTCTTGTCAGCTCGCTTCACTTGCATTAATTATTATAACCGGTTTAATCAAACGGCTCTCCGGAGCCCGTTTGATACTGAACGTACAGATCGGCGGCATGGGTACGCCTGTTTCAGCCGTGGCAGCCTATGTTTCCGGAAGGCCGGGAGCGCCGGTTCATCAATTTCAAATCGTCCGCGTAATGCCAGTAATTATATTTATATTTTAATTGCGCTGATGTTCGCTTTAACCGCAACTGCAATAATTTTTTTTACGTAAACGCGCGACGTTGGCGATCCGACATTTTTGACAGAACTTTAAAACTTCGGCGTTTTTGTTGGCTCAATTTGCTTATTCAGCTCAAATCTCTCTCGCAGAAGACGCAACCGCGTGAAAGAATATACTTCTAGACTCCGTTTCACCTTAACTCAAGACGCAGCGAAGGTAGCGCGCGAACACTTGGCTGCAAGACATCGAGCACTGCGAGAGCACGCTCGCCATCGCAGCAGTCAAACTACGAGCTCGCGCCGAGTGCTCTCTTCGCTCGGGCGCAACCCGAGCGGCCAGCGCGATTTCCTGCGTTCGAGCGTGCCGAAATGCGCACAATTCGCCTGCTTTCTGAGGCTACAAACACGTCTTATTGGAATGCCTGGGGAGAGGGTACGCGGCTGTCCCGTTGTCCTGCGCCCCTTCACCGCGCACCCTCCCTTCTCTCTTGTCACCTCTGTCACGTGACCCGCAGCAGCGCGCGAGCTACACGCTGATAAGCATCGAGATCCGGAAGGGTGCTGCTGGCAGCCGCTATTTTCTTTGTCTGCTTGTTGTCACTTGACAGTTGCAGCTTGAACTTCGCTCCAGTCGTCCTACCTGCTTCGATCTGTCGCGTAACCCTGCGGTCTTATTAGGATGTCTCTCGACGACGTATTTGATGTGCACCAAAGCTATCAGTGTTCGAAAAGTCCTACACGTATATCGGCAACAAGCGATTCTTCAAAGAAGTCAGGAATTCTGGCAATTTGGTTGGGTTCGGCAAATGACAGCGTGTGCGCCGCATCGTGTTGAAACTTCAAGGAGGCCTTCCTTCTCGTTTTGGTGTTTGTGTGGTTGTCCTGCTTTGACCGTGTTGACATATATATCGGATTACATCTTTCAAGTCCGCTATAATTATGGTAAGTGCACTGCAACCTACTTGTTTACAACGATTGACCGTTCTTCTACGCGTGCTCTTCCAGATAATTTATAGAATTATGCAGCGTCAATTCTCGCGGCAGCCGGAAGAATAATTTTGCCGAAAGTCTACCATTATAGTCTAGAATTACCTCGGTTCTTTTTTGCTTTGCAATCTTTTCAGTTGTATAAAAGCTTAGAGTGCCTCTTCACATTTCACAGACCGCTTGCACGTTTGTACTTGTTTACGGAATAGGTTGTAATAAACTTCTAGGAGAATCGAAAACAATATTTTGTGTCTGTTTTCCTGCCCATTTTCAAGCACCTTCGGGAGCACATTTTTTTACGTGTTTCCTGCATGTTATAAATAGGTTTATGAGTTTCGGGACGTCTTAAATAAGTTTAAGGTAACCAACCTTCCAGACGATACCCATTTAGGGCTAGCGAATAATTTGCCTTTCCGAATGGCGCGTTCAAATGTGTGGTCACGTGTCAGGTCGACCGGTCACCCGTATCAAACGAGCACCCGTATCAAACGGCTACCGTATCAAACGGCTACCGTATCAAACGGCTACCGTATCAAACGGCTACCGTTTCAAACGGCTACCCGTATCCCATAATCACGTTTGATCCGAACGGATCGACCGGTTTGCCACCCGTTTGATTCAAGCGGGTCGACCCGTTTGAATCTCAAATGTTTTTTTTCAGTAGGGTAGTGATACAAACACTAACAAGTTTCGTTTAAAAATCAATTACTTGTATTCTACTTGCAATTTGACATTCCATCATATGAATTAAAACCAGCGAAACAAATGCCCAAAAGAAAACACTCGACAATTGCATTTCAGAGCAAAGAAAATGCTATGCTGTTATATAAAAGTTAATGCTGTTGGGTAGCTCAAAGGAAAGTAATTGTGAAATAATTGCATTACTGTTCTAAAAGTAATTTAAGTTGCAATGAATTACTTTTTCTCCAGTAGCAGTTTTTATTGTAATTACCTTATTTCGGACAAGGGTAGTTTGTTTGTTTCTTTCTTTATTTAGACCACAGGTCTGGGAGGCTGGAGCGAAAGGCGGCAAGCGGTGTAACTATAATTAAATTGCATTTACGAAGTAATTGACCAAAGTAAGCTTCTAGTCAGATTATAGGACCCCTAGCCTTTCTTCGGTATATAAAACATTTTGAACAGTTCAACTGCCTGATAGAGGAGTTCAATTACCAATTTGAACAGTTCTACCACAAGTTTGAATAGTTAGCTACCAGTTTGGACAGTTCCAACACAATTTGAAGCTCGCAAGTTTGAAGAACAGTTTGATTATCAATGTAACCAGTCACCATTTTGAACAGTTTGAATACCAGTAGGACCAGTTCTGCTAAAACGTTCACCTGTCTAGCTCTCAGTTTAGCCTGTTTGGCAAGTTCAGGTGTCTGTTTTCGAAGTTCGGCTGCCTGTTTGTCAAGTTCGTTTGCCTGTTTGACAAGTTTTGTTCCTGTTTAGCAAGTTCGGTTGCCTGTTTGACAAGTTTGGCTTCTGTTTACCAAGTTCGGTTGCCTGTTTCGCAAGTTTGGCTTTCTCTTCAGCAAGTTCGGTTGCCTGTTTGGCAAGTTTGGCTTCCTAGTTTGGCAAGTTCGGCTGCCTGTTTGGCAGGTTTATGTGCCAGTTTGGCTCGTTAATTTTCCCATTCGGCCAGTTTGTTTTCCTATATCGCCAGTTTAACCAGCTCGATTTCTATTTTGCCCAGTTCAAATTCGGGTATACCGGGTTCAGAATCATACTGTTTTTTCATTAGAGGAAGAAGAAGCGAAATCGGATATCGGATTCGACCGCTGAAGGTAGACAAAGAAGCAAGATCAGGTGTCAGTTCTCAACCGCCATCTTCGGAAAGCCACTGATCACCTCATCACACTAAACCCATTCACACCGATCCTCTCAATATGTATATCTGGGTGATAGAGTGCATTTGGCAACACACGGTTTAAGAGAAATTCGAATGGACATTTCAGAAATGTTCACATCTTGATTACACGTATCTGAATCAATTGAAACTAAATCAAGTGTGCAGGCGATCTGGTTCAATACTGACATGGTAAACCAGGAGCGGGTAAAAAAACGCTTTTCCCTCTCTCCTGAGCTACCGTGTCAGTACTGAATCTACTAGTTCACTAAGAAAAAATTCAATGCGAGCTACGTCACAGCCAGACACCACTTCACCAATCACCAGCAGAGTCTCTCTTTTCGTCACTAGCAGAATGAAGAGATTCAATAAACGTCTTTCAAATCAAACGAAAAACTTTATTGAACAAAAAATTCAAATAATGAGTTGCATAACAAAAAAATTATTCGTAATATCCAAGCTCCCAAACAAAAACAACGTCGGCCGTGATGTAACAACGTTTCGCCGTGGTTCGATTTTGATTAATCATCCAAAGCAACAATCCACAATGTAGGGATAATTTTCGTTATGTCAACACTAGGACCGTCTTATAACCCATCACCGCTTTGCTCTGCATATATTACATGACACCATGCTTCTTCCACTCCCCGATCAAATCCGTGTTGGATAACTTTCTATAAATTTTATCCTCGATTCTCGCATCCATCTTGTCAACAAAATGTTTCCTCCAGTCACCTATTTCGCCCTTCCGAATGAAGCGCGTGTACGGCCGAGTAGACTGAGTTGTGTACAGGTCTTCGAAAACATTCGCCGGGCCCTCCTTCATGTAGTCTATACCGCTGTAGACCAGCACGCGTTCGAGCATATTCTGGTGTTGCAGGAGTAATCTGTAGTGCTCCTCTCCGAGGAACTTTGCAATTCTCAGGACAACGTCCTTGAGGTTTGACTTGGCGTCTTCGTAGTGAACGAACAGGACATTGGGCTCGTAGCGGCGTTCGTACCAGGAGAGCACGTGGTCGAAATAGTCACCAGCATCGGTGCTTCCGCTCAGAAACACCTCGAAGAAATCTCCAAACTTTCCGTCCTCGAATTCGTAATCATGAAAACGACGCGTATGGTAAAACAAAGAGACGCATGTGTCTTTTGGGTTCCTGCAGATGTAGATGTATTTAGCTGATGGATTTCGCGGCATGAGGTTGTAGGGAAAATGCGACTTTATGAATCCTCCTCGCATCCTTCCCTTGGCAGCGTGAGCTCCGGATAGTTCCAAGAAGGGGCCGTTGCTGTGAAAATCTTCCGCACTGGATGGTGGACTTCCCTCGTGGAAGATTAGGTAACCGATTTGCTGCATCCACGTTGTTCCGGCCTTGGGAAAAGAAACCACAAATACATCGTTGTCTTCCGGCTGATACTTCAGCGCTGACTGGAACTGGTCCAGCGAAAAGGATGGAGGAAGTCGAAATCCTTCCATGTCCATGTACGTGGGGCCGTTAGGAACTTTCACTTTGAGTGCCATTTCGAGTTTTAATTTCTATAGAACGAACCCGAGCTGCTTGTTTCCAATTTCGCATCAATTGCTTGAAGTAGGAGCTTGTAGTAGCCTCTAGAAAACAACACAAATTAATAAGTTCTAGTTATACATCCTCAAATCACTCTGCTTTTCTTACTATAGCTTTACTTTAGCAACGACGCTTGCGGTGAGGCAGATATCATAAAATACAGTTCACTGCCACCGGTCGATGTCTGTAGTGAGTACCGAGCAGACCTTTACGTGTGCCTCAAATGCAAAAGCAGAATGCACAACAATCAAACAGCTAACTGTTGCATGTGATTTGCTCGCCATTAGCTGAATTGGACACCCTAATGATAGTATCATTATTTACTCTTTATTAAAATTATAAATGCTAGTGAATTTGTTTTTAGTTTCAAAAAAGCTTGAAAGCTGTTAAGATAGACCTGCGTCCTTTACACATACCTTAAATTAACACGTTGCTTATATTTTTGCGGCACGAATTGCCAATCTACCAACTTGCAGCTTAGATAGAGCTATTTTTTCAAGAAAAACAAAAAATACGAGCAATAAACGTTACTCTTTTCAGAAGTTTCTTATTTGTCTTTTCACTGCTTTAAGGAGCCTAATATGCGCTTGGAGAATTAAAATAACACTGCAAACGGCCTAAATTTCGAAGGACCTGATTTTCGCGAAATTGGCTTATTGCCTACAATTCCCAAAAGGTCCCATTAACAATTCCGGTAAAATCTAAACACACTGAAATCTATATTGAGATCACACCCCATCGCGAAAATTAGAACCCGCGAATCATTCCGAAACTTCAGCTTTGGCCTAAATCGCGAAATACTGAGCCCGCGAGAACTACGAGGGGCGTTCATAAAGTTTGTATTATCGGCCCAAAAATATAGAAAAGCGGAACAAAACATGCATCAACATGAGCGTCCGTCCCTTTAGTTTCCGCACAGTGTACACATCGCGTGCTATAGTAGCGCGGAACGCCGCTAGGGAGTGGAAAACAAAATGGCACCACCCGTCGGAGCAAAGCACATGCAGTGATCCATTTTTTTCCATTTGAGAGGAAGCAATGCCAAGGATATTCATTAAAATCTGGGAGCAATTTTCTGGCACAACGCCCAAGTTTATGAAACTATGGTTAAATGGCGTTGACGCTTCCAGTGTGACCAAACAAGAGGAATGCATTTCAAGGACGACGACCAAGTGATTGCTGAAGTGGTGCGATTCCTGAACACTCAAAACGAGGAGTTCTAAAACAATGGCCTCCGGCATGTGGTCCATCGCTTGCAAAAGTGGATAACCCTTGGTGGCGAACATGCAGAGAAAGTCTCAACTCCTACTAAAGTTTGATTGATCAATCTCTATTGCTTCATGACAATGATACGAACTTTATGAACGCCCCTCGTAAGTTGTGTACAGTTATCGAACCAGCTGTTACATTTTCTCGCGCTTTTTTTACATTTGTATTCGCTGAAGTCGCGGGTCTAACATGGCTAACCTATACTTCGCTTTATCTTAAGTTCAGACGCAGTCGACGCTTCGAATTGATGGGACCAATCAGACAGTGTGTAAAGCGTACTATCATGTTTAGAGGCCGGATGTTTAGGCACTAAAAAGCCACTATTTAGGCGCCTATAGAAGTACACTAAAAACTTCGTAACAGGCATTCATAGGCACAATCAGTTTTTATTCACAGGGTGCTTTTGAAAGCATATATGGCCTCTGCGATTCAAAGAAATACAAGAATAAAGTGGTACAATAGGAATTACAATTTAATTTGTCCAACATTCAAAAAAAAAGGTCGACTCAAGCCCACACCGGTACTAGGCTGTCCAATGCTGTACATAGTCCAACTAGAAACAATGGGACAAAGTTATGAAAACAATAGCAAACAAACACCATCTCAAGATTCTTGGGTTCAAACTTCTGCCTCTTGTTGCTTAGAACCAGTTTGTACGCTGAAAAAGAGCGTTTCACGTCAACTGATGTGAGTGGGGCGTACTTGTACTTAGGAATATTCAATGCTCTCCACATTCTCTGGTACCCTGGAGTGTTCCCCGGTGAGAACCTTCGAGACTTCTTTGAGTACAGAAAACCCACTATTTTTGCTCAAGAGGGAACTGAAGCTTTGAACAAACTTGTACAGCAGCGGTGCCTGCGGGGACGGCGTCGACTTGTTCTTGAACGTTCGAAATGAGCCCGATGTTCCGAGCCAGAGTTTCGCCAGCACGTTCGAGACTCTTGATTGTGTCCGCCAGAAACGTGAAATTGGAGCACAAATACGCCAGGTCACCTTCGAGAGTGTCCTCGCGCAGGACATCTTGAGCCTTTCTGACTGAGACGCTATCGTCTGCTGGAAACCCGCTAATGACCATCTTCACACCAGCAAAGTTAGTACTGTAATACTCTACAGCTTTAAGCCACGTTCCCCATCGCGTCACGATGGGTTCTGGTGGAAGAGGCACCACTGGTAGCTGTTCCTTAAATGCACAAACACGAGACGGTGACTTAAGGAACACAGCCTTCACTGCAGCAACGAGATCGTTTACATGCTTGAAGTGTTTTCTTAGCTCTTCGTAAATGCGGTGAATGCCGTGGGCAAGGCAGGTGACGTGCAACATCCGCAGGTAGAAAGCCATCAGGAGGAGGGCAGCTTTGTGCATATAAGCCGCCGCATCCGTGCAAATTAGCAACACCCTGCTGTCTTCCAATCCAGTAAGGTATAGCACCTTCAAGGACGTGTTGACAAAATACGCCACGGTCTCCCCATTTGTTCTCTCTAGCGTCTTGGAGCACACAAGAAAAGGCGTTGTTCTCTCGTCTGCTACACGCTTCCCAACTACGAGGTGCGCGACAAAGCGTCCAGTCGCATCTGTCGTTTCGTCTACGCAGACCCAAAATGCACGAGTCCCCAAGTTCATCTCTGGTTTTTGTTCAGTGTTTTCTCGTACATGGGCCGCAGGTAGTTCTTGCGCAGAGTCGACTCCGACGGTACGGTATGACTGGAGTATTTTTGTAAGAATTTTTTGAAAACTGGGTTTTCTACTTTCGCCCAAGGAATATTAGCGGCGACTAAGGCTTCGCACAAGTCTGCGTAGAATGCGTTCTTCTTTCCATCCGTGAGGTTTTCTCTCAAAAATGACTGCCTAGACGTTCAGGGCACGTTGCGTTCTACGTTGGCTTGATGTCCTGCTGTTTTTTCGTGTTGTGCCAGGTGGCACTTCTTCTCGCATGGAATCTGTGAAAAAACAACATTACGATATGTTGAAAAGCGTAGTGCGCCGTCCTGAGCGGGGATGGCTTTAAGCAATATTTTCCTAATACATCTAAATATACCGACACTGAAAATATATAAGTGTTTTACAATGGTGAAAAAGCCTACTCATTGTGCAAGCTTGTTCAGGTTTTAGTTTAGCATCAGAGCACACAGCTGCCATACGCTCCACTGCCAAAGCTCACTCTTGCGAGACTATCTGCCGCTTTGGTAACAGGGCGCAGGGCTGTTGGGTGAACTACGACTCGTGCCCAAATTGGGTGTGGGCAGTTTATGCGGGGCATCGTGAGATACTGCACGCTACTCATCGCTCTAGAGTTGGTTTGCCGATTATGTCGCGCAAGATAAGGGGTATTTCAGTGGCCTCGCCCCAGCGTGAGTTTCAACTGTACACGCCCAACGAAAGCATGACGGGAGGCAACAAGCACGTACTGGAGATCAGTAATCCGATAGAAAGACACTGTGCGTTTTGTCTTGTTACTGAGTATAGTTAATTTATTAATTAAAATTTCAATTAGCGTCAAGAAGTTTGTGTGACTCCTTTGGTGGTCCCTCTCCGGGACGTCACGGAGATAATTTTTTCCTGAGTCACCTTGCGAACGGTCCGGTAATGGCTGATGGTAACTTCGAATATTCTTTCTGCTTTGGTCTTTGAATACCGTGCGTACAGTTTAATTCGTGCGATCCTAATCTCACGGGAACAAGGTCGCTTTTCTCACTGTGACGTCACGGAGACGACACAGCAACCAATCAGCACGCTGCAACTACAGCAACGGTTGTGCTCGTTCTCGGGGCTAATAGATTTCGAAAAACATTGTGCTTGACTGGTATCCGTCAAATAAAAAATTACTTAAAGTGTTTTTGGAGGGTCATGCCAGGATTCAGGAAACTCCTGTATTACAAATGTATGTGCCTGTCTCGGCCGCGGGGGGAGGGGAGACACAGTTTTGTAGAGGCTTGTGGACTTTGCGCAGGAAATTCTTCACCAACCCATAGACGAGTAAACATTTCATTAAATAAATACATCTACATCATCTCCTTAATAAAGATGCGGGTGTTTTTCTTGGTTCATATTATATGAGCGAATGACGTTTTAGCGATTAGAAAATATTTGAGCGGACGAACGTTTTTGCGAATGCCATTTTAGCGAATAGGCTGTTTTTCGGCGGTGACGAGCTAGGCTTTTAAACTGGCGCGGTTACCCCTCGCTGTCGATCAGAGGAAACGAAGCTGCCATTCGCTACAGCGTCATTCGATGAAACGTCGTGGTTTCGTTTTCATTCGCTAAATCGTCGTTCGATCAAGTTTTGTTTTTCTCCGAAGCAAGGTACCTAAGGGTGTCTTCTTACCTGCTTTCCACACGGTTGACAGAAGACCATATCTCCGTCGGTCGAGTAGCAATGGGAATGTTGGGTCCATTGCCGAATCAGCACGCTCTTTGGGACCTTCTGTTTTGGCATTGTTGAGAAGCTTCAGGCAGCAAAAGCGAAGAGCAGCAAACCACAGACTACCGGACACAATAACGTTAGAGACCGACGCGCACGCGAAAGGAGCAAACCACGGCTTCCTATTTCCTTCACCTCACATCTGGGCTGGCACGCACGCAAACGCACACACACAAACACACACACACACGCAGATACACACGCACACAGACACACGCGCCCGATAACTAGAAAAAAAAAGCTTTTCGGTGGGCTTTACGCTCCGTTTCCCGATCTTCCAATGAACCGCAGCGCATAGGACGAGCAATCCCAGCCAATCCAGCATTACTCCAGTTGGGCGGAGCGACACGCGGAGACTCCAGGTCACATGCCACTCTCCCAGCGCTGGACTGGCTGGGACGCTCCCAGCCTCCACTAAGGTTCATTTAGGGTGAAACGGAGTACGGCAGCATCCAGATCCAGACTTCCAGCCTCCATGCAGCTCCCGGGCTCCACACTGTCCAGACATGTTAAGACAACAAACCCGCTTCTCTCGGGCGAGGCGAGAGGGGAGAAAGCAAAGGCAAGAAATAGAAAGAAGGACGATGCGTGGTGCGTGATGGAAAAAACAGTTGTTGTTGTTGTTGTTGGATACGTTTTATTCATATTGAGAAGGGGTACGACGCGACCGGTTTCATGCCTTGTCGTGAAGGGGAAGAGTATGAGGATGCAGGAATGGAGGGGGGGGGTGCGAGGGGGGGAGGGGGAGAGGGCTTACAGAAGGCCGGCCAGACCAGCCGTCCTCACGTAAGCCAAGAGTGAGTTGAAGACCCGCCTCTTGACGTCTGTGGGGCCTGTCGGTGCCGTCCAGGCCTCGAATGCCATTTGTGGTGGTGGACCGAGCTGCGCGTGCGCTATGTCCCTCTCCTTTCGCCTTGCCGGGCACTCCCAGAGCAGGTGGCGCAGGGTGGCGAGATGCGCTGAGGACTGGGTGTTAATGGAAGTATCGGGGATTAGCCCGGCGGTTTGATTGGCTTGAGGTGGCGATGTAGGGGTCGAACTACACCGGTCACATATTGCATGTTCTGGCGAACGTAGCCCGAAGCGGGCCAGGCGATACGGTGTCCATGCACAGCCGGTTGTGATTCGGCGTAGCCGGACCTTGGCCGCCCGCGGGTATCCCCTAGGGATGGAGGTCGGGCACTCAGGCAGCCGGGTGGACAGGCGCCGCTTGTTTTCGGTGCGCGGGTGCTGTGGTGGTGAAGGGCCAGTGCTAGCGTCGGAGCCAGATGGTGCATCCAAGGGTCGCTGAAGCGGCTGACCGGCCGAGGGGAGAGACAAGAACGCCCTTGCCAGCCGGTGCGCCGCTTCATTGCCCTCTATGCCCGCGTGGCCCGGAACCCAAACGACCCTGATGTGTGCGGCCGATCCCAGGACCAACTCGAGTCCCGCTACAGCCGCCCGGATGGAGCAGACCGTTGGAGAGCGAGGGGGGGGCGAAGAAAGGCATGCCTTGACCGCTTCCGCAGGGTCTGTGTGCAGGAGGATCTCGGAGGGAGATAGCCCTCAGGTGGCGGTGTCGCGGAGCGCCAGTTCCGCTCCCAGCAGGATCGCCCGCAGCTCAGCCTCCAGCGAGTCAAGCCCCGGTGGAAGCCGGACACCAGTGGTCGATCCCAAGGATAGGCAACAGGCAGCTGCGGCAGGAGATCCGGATTCGGGATCCGCGGCCGCGTCACAGTAGTATCTGCGTACTTCGGGGCCGTCGGCGTTGACGTCACGTTCGTGCGCGGCAGCTTGGGATCGTCGGCGGCCCGGATGGCTGCCTCCAGCATGGGATGGCGTCGGCTTGCCGGAGGTCAGGCATGGCAGACTCCAAGGTGGAGGGGGTGTGGCTGGGGTGGAACTCCCTCAACGGGTCGCAAGCCCAGCAACCTGAGTATGGATCGTCCCGGTCTGGACCGTGAAAGGTGGATGTGCTGCCCGAGGCATGCCTCGTGTAACAGGTCTCCAATGGTGTTGAGTCCAGCATGGGCCTGCAGCGTGTCAACCGGCGTGAATTTCGGCAGGCCCGTGACGATACGCATGGCACGCCGATTAAGGACCTCTAGGGCCTCAGGCTGTTTCCTGGTGATGCCTACGTGCTGTGCCCCGTAAAGCATCTTGGCTTGGATGAGGCTCCTGACAAGCATGCGTATTGTGTGGGTGTCGGCGCCCCAGTCCTTAGCTGTGGTGCGAGGGATAAGGTGCAGCATATGTTCTACGGAGGCTTTGGTTTTGCTCAGCCACGTCACAGGTGGGCCGTGCGCGGAAAAGTCGACACCAAGAACACGCAGCACGTTTGTGGCGGTGATGACTGTACCCCCAACTTGAGTTCGGTGCACGGGGTCGCCTCTCGGCGTGCGTTAGTGTTTCCAAACACGGCGTACTGCGTCTTATCAGGTGACGGAGTTAGACCGCGTTCTATCAAAAATCCGTCGACGATGTCCAGTGCTTCTTGGGCGGAATCATTTTGAGGGCCAACTGGGCCACCCGTCGTCCAGATTGTGATATCGTCTGCATAAATGGTGTGGCGGATGCCTGGGATCTTGTCGAGGCGGTGGCTCAAATCCGCCATCACTAGGTTATAGAGTAGCGGAGAAAGCACCGCGCCTTGTGGGACTCCTAGCTCGAGTGGAGCCACAGGAGCTTGTGCATTTCCTACTGAGACACTGAAGGTGCGCCCGTTGAGGAACGCCCTGATATACTGGAGAGGCTTGCCGGTGAGGCCCGCTGCGGATGCGGCAGCCATCACTGTAGGATGTGGAACACTATCAAAAGCCTCCTTCACGTCTCTAGCGACCGCAATCTTGATGTCGTAGCGCGGGTGCTTGCCGGCAAGATCCTCAGCGAAGAGGGCCAGCGAGTCCTGCGTGCTGAGACCCCGGCGGAAGCCAGTCTGGCACGGGTGGAGGACGTTGTTTGCTTCAGCGTGCCATTCCAACCGCATCAGCGCCATCCTCTCCATAAGCCTCCCGACATGTGATGTCAGAGAGATGGGTGGCATATCTGTGAGCTGTTTTTGGGTTCGGCCTGGTTTGGGGATTGGTATAACCGAGGCGTGGCGCCAGATGGCGGGAAGTTGACTCAGCTCCCAGGACTCGTTGAAGATGTCCAGAAGTTCTTGCATCGCTGCCTCGGGCGATGCAAGCTTCTTCTCCTCTCCCCTCTCGGGCGAGGCGAGAGGGGGAGAAAGCAAACGGCAAGAAATAGAAAGAAGGACGATGCGTGGGGAAGGGCGGGAATGGCCTTCTACTAGAAGGAAGGTGCCGTTCGCGCCTGGGCTTACAGGCGTGATGGAAAAAACAGCGACGTTTGTGGTGGGTCTAGAGACCGAGATTGGAGCAGCCTGTTGCCATGCGTCGAAGAAAGATGAAAACTAGTTCGCTTGAAATTGAAAGTAAACAGAACAAGTCATTTTGGGGTAGCAAAGCAAAAAAAAAAGCAAAGGAAAACGAATGTCATTTATAGGTGGGAAACGGTAATTTAGACTCGAACGCCGAAATAGGCATTAATAGGCACTAAACCATTCTTTAACTCATGATTCGTGCTGATATATAGAAAAAGGCACGATAGGGACCAAAGGAACAAAATAGAAAGTTTCCCAAAGATCCGGCCTCTAATCATGTTGTTCTTCATATATATGTACATGTTTCATCACGGAAACACTCACAAGCAAAAAATGCCCAGTGACTTGCGCTTTTAACGCTACTTGATGGACACTCTCAAGTCGCAACATATGCCGCGGTTGGAACTCAGGTAAAACTATGTATAGTCCTACAAAAGAGACGTGAAGACACACTCACCCGATTCCAAGCGAAGCAGGAATAGTAGAACAAAGATTCTTGGATCTGCCAGCCAATTGTACTGACTTTGCGTTATCCTTCCTCCGTATTTTTGTTGCTAAGGACGTAGTAATGTGATAAAATTGCTTTGTTTTGAAACCTACACAGCAGGTTTGTTAGGAATGAAAACAAACCACCATATGGTAGGAGAGATGGGACGGTTTCAAAATGTATTTTTTTTTTGCCACATTTGGTGTTTGCGGAAAGCTGTTTCTTTTTCTTTATTTTTAAACGTGTTAAAGTTTTATACCATTTTTATCTGTAGACGTATTGGCCTTGAGACCCAGATTAAATTATATGGAAGCGTGCGTTTGTTGATCCATGGTTCTGAACGAGGCACGTGAAGATGCCATCTGTCCACAATGCGGGTGGAGACAAAGCATCCACACCAGAGTCGTGTATACAGAGAGTTTGGTCAATGGGAGGTGCGGGCAGAGCCAGGGGTGCACCAGACGCAGAGAGTGAGCTTGACAAGTTCTCTTGGCCAACCAGAAGCCTAAAAGAATTCTCTAGCGGTGGTAGCGAGAAACTGTTTTAATCAAAGGTATATGTCGGTATATGGTTTTAATAAGCGCTTAAGAGTGAATGTAGTAATCTTAATGGTTGAAAATAGGTGCACGTGATGTTTCGATCATGATCATGCAGAAGGGTGTAAGAAACGGATGTGGCGCTCAACTCTGTTTTGCTCGCACACTGTGTGACCGCTCGGATGGCAGATTCCCAGCCCTCGGCGCTTGGCGTACGGATTGTGTCGATCGTTTCGCTAGTCGCGCTCTTCCACCATGAATTTGGAAGACCGCGATTAAAACATCACGTGCACCATTATTTCAGTCACCGAGGGTTACTCCGACGCACTTAGTAAGTTTGTTTCTCGCGACCACCGCCAGGGTATTATTTCCGGCTCGTGGTTGCATACATTCAAATTTCTGAAGACGCCCCAGCCCGCTTGCGGCCAATGGCGACTCCCATTTGTCTCCTATGCTTCCCAACGAATGGCGAAACTCTCTACATATACGGCTCTGATCCACACGTAAAGATCACGAGGTCTTAGCAGTTTGATTCCAGTGCGCGAGCGCTGCCTTTACGCCTTCCATGGCTTTGGCCTCGCTTGCGTGTGATTTGTTTACTTCAAGTAAGTGTAAAATAAAGCGTAGTTCTACTTTTCACCACATGAGCCGTGTCGATCGAATCTCAAGGCGAATACTAGGGCACTTCGAGTTCTGGTAAAACTCGACATTTCATCATATTTGAACCGCTAACTGGTTTTATGGAAGTCGTGTGTTATGAGAGTCGAAAGCTACGCCAGCGGCTATAGGACTTATGCTCAATCGGTGAAGCACTGACTGAACGTATCAACCAAACGCTGACGCAGCATTCTTAGGGGAAAACAAAATGACATCATAAGACACTACCTTCGGGGTGGTGAAGTGTCTCTATATATTGTGGGAGCCACTGGTTCCCCTCCCCCGAAGGCATACGCCGCGGACGTTCCGGCCGGAGTTGTCTGGCTTCGAGCCTGGTCGCTCCGTATCGTGTTGGAGAGACTACGTCACCATGCTGGCCTACTCTCTCGCACTCCTCCGCGCCTCCGCGCGTCTCCCGTTTTCGGAGACGACCGACCGGGGAGAGAGTCGGGCCTGCCCTCGGAGTGGACGGCCGTGTGGTCGAGGGAGTCCTGGATTGGACTCCGGGCGACGGGTCGAGTCGCGGCGTCGAGCTCGTCCGACCGGCGATGACTCAACGCTAGCGATTCCCCTGGCTCTGACAGTCGGCGTCCCCACTACCTGTGGACGTCCGTCTGCCGAGAGCCCTGGCCCCGAACTCCTGCGACGACGGGTAGCGGCGTGAGCTCGTCCGACCGGCGATGACTCCGCTCGCAATTACCCCTTTGGCTCTCAGGTCGGCGGGCGCTGCGGGCACACTCTGTGCCCACGGCTCGCTTGACCGCAGTGTCTTGTTGGGGACCCCTGGTACTCAATAAACGCTGTTGGATACCGGGATCATCGTTGTTGGCATGGCGTTGGCCGAACCCGGCGCGGCGACCGCCCTCGCTGGTAGTAGCCGTCGGCCGCGCGGTGGGACGGGCATCGGATTCCCCTTTGAGCACCG
>JAZHYW010030092.1:0-15746 GCA_037355805.1 Ixodes ricinus
ACCGTGCATCACACGGTGGTGATGCACTGACCGCACGCAGGTATGACACTCGTTCGGATTGAAACGGGCAGGGCTGGGGATTGTACCAAGGATCTTCTGAGCTCTGCAGCAGAGTATCGGAGCAGTTTTTGTTTCTCTTCTTGCAGATCATGATGAACCGGTTTCCCGTATCCCGAATACAACAAGGACTCCCAGTTCGTTGTCTTGTCGCGCCTGATCGCCATGTTTGTCGTCTACGGCTATCTTGTGTTTTCCCCATCTACGTGAGGAGGGTCATCACTGAAAAAGTCCAGCCGTGTCCGGGTGAGCAAAAAACGCAGCTCGTCCCTCCCACCCCCAAAGAAAACTTACAATGTTTTTTATTACTTATTACGAAAATTAACTATGTGTTGCCGAACGTCTCTGCATAAATGTAGCGCTAGCACTCTTGAGGGGGGCATAGGCCTAAATTAAAATTTTTTTCATAAAATTATTTTTTTAATTTTGAGGTTTTCGGGTTTGAAGTAATTATACACCCTGACACTAAATTTGATAACCATACGCCAAATAGTTGCATTGATATAGAATATTTTCACCAGATTGGAGGCACTAACAAAGTAAAGAAATTTAATGTTTAAATGCAGTTTTCTCAGTTCCACTTTTTGCTGCAAATTTTGAACGAAGGAATTTTTGTTCGAAGGTAAAAGTATTCTGATACCACAATCAAGGTGTTTCTGAACTGCTATTTACTGGGGAATCGGGCTATCTACTTTATTTTGTTTTAAATTGAAGTCCTCATTGAGAAAAAGAAAACAGGTTTTCTAGAGTTGGCATAGGATAGATATGCATCTCATTGAACATTTTAGTGAAAAACCCGGAGACTGAGTGTGATCGGTTGACGACGACAAGGAAGAGAAGGAGAACGTCCCCAAGCTTACAGCTAAACCTTTATTGAGTGGACCCTCACATATGCCTGAACTCAACTCTCCTACGTCACGCCGCGGTGGTGCGCGTCGGGGCGGCACTCCGGTCTGGGGCGGTGGGCAGAAGTCGCCGTGCGAGACATTCATTCCTGTGTCCTTTGGAAGAAAACCAGACAAAAAACCTGCCTTCTCGTCAAAATGCTGCGACGGGGGCTGTACCAAGAGAGTCTGCGAAAGGTTCGAAGATCAGTCTTCACGTACTTCTGCCCTCCATTCCGTCCGGGAACGTGGATAGCAGCCGTGAAAAGGGGCAAACGAGCACGCTGTCGAACTACGATTGTTGTGCGGGCAACACTTTGTAGTCGCCAGATGTATCTGTTTTGTTCCAACATGAACGAGAAAATCACCAAGTTGTCCGCACCACCCACGGGTCCAGTGCGTCTTCAAGTTCACACGGCCGCCTGATCTGCTCGAACTTCTCGTCTGCTCTTTCAAACTTGTCTGCTTTTTTCGTCTGCTCGTTCAAACAAAAGCGGCCCACAGACCAAACCTTGACCCGGTGATTGCAATAGAAGTGATTGCAGGCCTCAAAAGACCTAAGTAGGCTTGGTGTAACCAGTAGATACAAGATTTTGATCATTGGTACCAGTGGCCATCACCGACTTGTTGCAGCTTGGTCTGTTCCGCTTCCGATTTTCAGTATCGGCTTGTCGATCGCCAGCCTGCCTTCTTCACTTTTTGCAGCACGAGCGCGCGTCATGACCGAAAATAGCTAGAAGAATCTCATCATGGTTTTAGCGTCCATTTTGCGGCGTTCATGCGAAATGAATCGCCGCACGTCATATTATTTACGCAGAGTTTAGCGATGCTATGGCCTTGATAACTTGCTCAGGCGATTAAAGTGGTAAGACATTGCTATGAGGACGTGAATGCGACAATCATCCAACGCAGAAGAGTACGTGAGACTCACACAGAGCGCCGACAGCGTGACATTCCAGTGGTTTGTTGACGCTTGACGCGACGCTTGTTGCCCGCACTCCATTACGCATGCGTTCGAACTGTCGTCTGCTCTTTCAAAATGTCTGCTTTTTGTCGATCAGCTCGTTCAAAGGACAGCGGCCCGTAAACCAAACTTTTGACCCGGTGATTGCAATAAGAAGTAAGTGCAGGCCTCAAAACACGTTTGAAGGTTGGTTGGGGTAAGTAGCCTAAGTGTAAACAGTAGATACAAGAAGATGTTGAACATTGTTACCAGTGGCCATCACCGACTTGTAATGCCCGATTCTACTTGCGGTTTTCAGTATCGACGTCCACCATCTCAGCTACGGTCCCCGCTTTTGCAGCCCGAGCGACGTCGCGACTGAAAATAGCGAGCAGAATTTCATCGTGGAGTCAGGCTTTGCGCCCATTCTGCGGCGTCCACGTGAAATGAATCGCCGCGTGTCACATTATTCACGTAAAGTTTTGCCTGGTTAATTTTGCTGAAGCTGCTCAAGTAGTCAGACATTGTTAGGTAGGACGTAAAATCAACGATTCCAACGCGAAAAGAGCACGGGGACTCCCACCGACGCCGACAACAACGCAATTCAATGGTTTGTTTATGGGCGACGGCGGGCTTCTTGCCCACCGTCCACCGCGCATGCGCGGCGCCGGTGGCGTCCGCTAGGGCGCTCCGGTTTGTTTGTAAACATGAGTTGGTGTACAGGGTTAAAAGAAGGAAGAAAGGAACCTCTTCTTCACATCACCCTCTCCACACAAGACACGAACTCCACCTCTCCAGCACAAAGACACAACACCGGGCCTCCTAACAGTGGGGTCAAACGTTCTGCTCATTATGCATCTCATGTTTAGAGGTAACACTCTTCTTGAAATGATACTAGAGTTATAGAAACTAGATAACCCAAAGTTTCACATCCCCCACTTTATATTCTAACAGTCACAGTGGTGCTTAAGGATATACTCCCTAGGAGGAGTCAACTTTGAACCCTTGGCTAAAATTAATGAAATTTACAGGGTAGGCTGGTGGTCATGCTAGAGGGTGCATGACAAACTTTCAGGTCTGTCGAAATTAGGGCAGCTGTCCTATCAGCAACACCCCTACATTGTTTAGTCAATCTATCGTCGGAAAACTATCACAATATTCAAGATTTTTATTCGCTAGATATGTAGCAGAATGCCTAGGAGGTGCGCCTATGGAAAGTTTTTGTAAAAAGTCATTGATTTCTATCAATTTTCTCTTCTGCAAAATTGGTCAACTTTTTGGTCTTCTGTGTCTCCGACAAAATGTCAACATTTTTTATAAAAGACATCCGTAAAGTGACAAACAAACTCCATAGGCGCATTCCTTATTAAATTTCAGTCAGGAAAAGTGAAGAACGAGCCTTCCCTGTATTGCCATTATCAAACGATAGATTGACTAAAATGGAATTTATACCAAAAAGTGGAACGGAGAAAAATGTGTTCAAAGTGCTCCAAACCCTACCTTTTCTTTAGCTTCGGTGGACAGAAAATAATTTATAAAAAATTAACTATGCAGTGTAAACTAGTAAATATTTCTGGGAATACTCTCTGGATGTAGATGGATGTAAATATGTAATTTTTCAAAATCAATGTTTTTTGTAGAATTTTTTTTTCTCTGGGTAGTGTCCCCCTACTGTGCTTCATTTGGATATCATAGATTTCTTAACAAAGAGTGACACATCTTCTTATGCAGAAATGTAAAGTTGTCCTAGAGAGTTGAAAGTTTGCACAGTACACCTTGATCTGACGTTAAATCTCCCCTGCAAATTTCATTCCGATCACTTGGGAAGTTCAGAAGTTAAATATCTATAGCCAGTGTCCCCCTTAACTGGATGCCGAAATTTGAGGGCAAACGGTTATCTTAATAAAAAGTTAAAATCAATTTTCTGAAAATTTCAATGGGAAAATGGGGCCCGTTCTTGGTGGCTGACACCATTCAGCTTCATGTATTTGTGTGTTTCGTTGGTTGCTATATTTCTCACTAGAAATATCCGAGAATCGCTAATAACTTTTAACCAGCTAGCTAGCCGCTAGCTCTGAGAACTTTGACATCTAGTCTGAACCGTTAGCACTGTATTTGTGCGGAGACTGAGCTTCCGCAATGCATAGTTTAGTTTTGCTGTGAAAAAATACTAATTTTATTTACAGAACCCTGTATTTGTGTGCGTCATTACGTTTTATTTCACAAATTAATTTTTTGTCATTTGGGTAGTACAGAGTATAATACAGTTGGCATAGGGAGCGATTGTCAATATTTTATGCTTGCTTGTACTGCAAGTTACTCTGCAGGTGCCCATCCAAAATATGGATACAATCTCAGAAAACCTTTTCTCCAACAAGGCGTGGAGTTGGGCTGTAGTTGTTTGTAACGTAAATGAAAAAAAAAAGAAAGCGAGAAAAACTGAGGTTTAGAGGGAGGGGCATACAGACACACTGCTGTGTCTGTGTACTCCTTCCTGTAGCGCAGTGGTTCTCAACCATTGATGTTTCGTGGACCACTTGTGGATCGGCGGAGATGATGTACGACCCCGTTCATGATGAGGGGAAGAGAAAGCTGTAGGTTAATTATGATAATGATTTAATCTATGGATATAGCTAAGGGCTAGTGTGAAGTAGACTTCTCTCATTGACATACACAAGCGAAAATATCTCCGAAAATTGGAACCTTTCTTTCTCAATCCGAAAAAAGACAAATTTTATTGCGGGTCTTGACTGATGAGACAGGGATTTGCCGGACTCCCATTTGAGAACCACTGCTCTAGTGGTCCTCCAACTCTTTCGCGAGGTTTCTTTGAACTCAAACCTTTTCTCGTCTGATTCATTCCCTAGGAGCTGATGCGCATGATGGGACTGACCGACTGGTCTACTGGATCGGCACGTTTGCCAGCGGCTTTCTCGTGATGGCCGTGACGTCGGTCATCAGCCTCGTGTGTTCAAGATCGAAGTGGCGCCCATGGCTGCGGTGTTGCTGTACAGCGACTCTCCCTCCTTCTCTTCATCATGCTGCTCTACGCCACGGGAGCCATACTGTTCCTGTTGCTATTCACCATACTCTTCAACAACGATAACGCCGTCTCTTCTTGCCAGACCACCAGGGGTCACACTACCTGCAGCTTGGCACTACACCGTCTCCGCCCTAACTTGGCAGATGACGAAGGCTACGGTCTCATGAGCCAGCCCGGCGGATCGTGAGGGAGACACGCGACCCTTACTCCTCACTCGCTTCGTGGTGCACTGGTGCTGCTGGTTTCACTGGGTGAGGCAAGCGGAAAGCCAGCAGATCTTGCACAAAACTTTGAAGCGTGAGGTTCGTCTCCAAGGGGACAAAAGCGATGTCTTGGACGCCCAAAGAAGGTCCGTGTAGGAAAGAGTTCCTCTTCCCTCCCTTCTCCAACTGCTTTGGAGTTCGCCCCGCCCCTGTGCCTTTGGTAAGGGGCTGTCACGTGCCTCGCCTCCTTCACTCCGATTGGCTCCGAGGGACGTGGCGTTTGCTGCTTTACCAAGCTACAGTGAAATGAAGTATGGATACGAGAGTGTTCCCAGACCTCATTTTACTACACTTTCAAATAAATATTTCGAAGCGAATACTCGATACACGACTCTGGTTTCTTTCCGAGGGACCAAGACTTCGGAAACTACAGCGAAAGATTGATCAGGTGATGCAGTGCAATCCACTTATAACGATAATGTGAAAACCTGAAATTTCAATCGTTATAGCCGATTATCATTGTATCTGAACTAGAAGGGTTAATTTCCAGTCTAGAAACTGATCGTCATAAGCGGTACATCGTTGTATGTGGTATCGTTCTAAGTGGGTTGCACTGTATATGTCAGCCCATGGTAACAAACAATGGCATATCACTCTATGTGCGAAATCTACCCATGAAATGTTCCCCGAAAGTCTGCCCTTCGCAAGATTCTCACAGTATTGAGCCCGCTGAAACAAGGTCGTCCACAGTAAAACTCGTTTACGAAAATCCTACAGGCAAGATTGAAAGTGGACCCATAAACCTTCAAAAGCAAACTTCTAGTAAATATGTATGTTTTTTTAGTATTTTCTTTTATTTGAAAGAGCTCAGCTCCTCCTGAAAGTCACGGTCACACCGCTAACGTGTCGTACAAAAAGACAGTCTGCAGATGCCGCCTGGAGCATGTTTCTTGCTGGTATGACGGCCCTGCCGCATTGGTCGTGCAAAAACTGTGTGCAAGACACGCTCGAAGCAGCACACATGTAGCAAAGCAGACATAGCTTCCGACACGCTCGTGGCATGTTTGCAGATAGTTTTGTCGCCGTGCCTGCAGTGAATAGGCGTGTCTCTTGTTATCCTGTACAAGCAGTGTGACTGCGGCCTGAAGCTTGAATGCCGCTTTTCCCGGCCTCTTCCACACCGCCGCTTTGTGTTCCACTCTGACCAATTGCGATCGTATTGACAATGCAGCGGTGGTCGGGCGTCTATCTTCTCCACCGTGGGCTGGGTGCTGAGCTACAGCCTGCCGACGACGCTTTTGACCCGCTGGGCAGGACAACTACATGGTCATCGGCCGCTCGGTCAAACTGGCCACCTCCTTGTTCCCCAACTGTGGACTCTACTGGTGCTACAGGCTCATCTCGTATTTCGAAGGACAGGGTGAGGCCCCGTCGATCCCTGCCTTCTTCGTGCGTCGGTCGGCCCTTCCGATCGTCCACGAAGACGGCGCGTCCGCCGTCCTGCGCGGAGTTGTTTTATTAAGGCGGGATTGCATTCCGACGGGAGCAGACTCGGACTTTGTGTAGCGCTGCGAGTCATGTGACTTCTGCTCGCGCAGAGTCAGACTGGGGTTTCATGCCAAGCCAGCAAAGGCCTTCTGTCACTTTCCTACCCGGAGGACTTGCGAAATATTTAGGCTACCTGGGGATCTTTTGACGTGCGATTGGAATCTTGGCCTTCTCTGCAATAAGCCTTCATCATGTTGCTGGCACCTCGGCTAGGACTTGAAACCGCTGCCTAGGGATCCGTAGGCCAGTGTTTTGCCTCGGTACCACCAGGGCGGCGACGTCACGGTGCCGGTGACGTTATTCGATCAATAGTCAGTTTCAGGTGAAGCGCTTGGAACCCAGCTACGTGCTCGTCGCTTTCTGCTAGGCTTTGGTTGTGCGTGCGGCAATGTCTTATCAAAGGCAGAAAGCTCATGCTCGAGGCAGAGCGTCTATTGGGTTTTTAACTTGCACCGACTATGGTAACATTGGGTGTCAAATCGTGGTGTAAGCGTAACGTCACGCTGGTTACCACTTTGCCTCATGTCAGGTCATGTGACGTTAGTTGCAAAGTGTGTAGTGTGTGCAAATATTCCAAAATTTTGAATATACTGTCGAATATGACGTGTAGGATATTCGCTTCGAGATGAACTGCAATATTCATATTTTAGGTAGCCGATCACGGCTGATTAGCCCCGCGAGCAGGCTTCTACCGATCCACGGATGCTGCTGCGGGAGAAGCACACACCCGCGAAACGCGAAGCCTCGCAAGTGTTGCTTTCCGCGGTGCACCCATGCTCAGCAAGAAGCACGCACTCATCGGGTAAACAGCCACCATACAACACTTCGAAAAGTATGTGCACGCAAGCGCCTGGTGTATTAAAACAAAACAAAAGAAAAACGGTAACTTTGTGAATGTTGATTCCTACATTGCAGTAACATTTTCAAAATTAAACTGTGGCTGTTATGCATGAGTATGTGTTAGGCAGAGATGCCCTGACAACCTGCCTTTCTGATTCTTTTTTTTTTTCACAAATTCGAGTTTGAAGAAAAGTTATTTGTATAAAGCAAGATTTGTAAATCCACCCAGTTAGGTATATCCCTAGAGGTTCAATTTTATGTTTAATTTGTTGTTTACTTGCCATTCAAAGGCATTGAACTTTTCTGAGGTCGCTGTCCATGAATACCGTATTTATTCGCACAATGAATGCACTCGCGTAATGAACGCACCCCCAAGTCGGCTCTCAAAATTTAGACTTTTTTTCATCAACAGCAGCGCACTTCCAACTCGACGCCAAAATATTTGACCCTCCCCGCACGCGCCAAAAATGAACGCACTTTTCTATCCTGGTGCAGCGAGGTCGCGAATGCATGGGCAGCGTGGCGAACAAAACGCCTTGCAAAAGGGCGTTAAAAAAATAAAAAAGATCCAACGGAAGCAACAAAAAAACAACATGGAAAGGAGCTTTTTTTTTTTTTGCACAGCTCAGTTTGGACTTTGGTTTGCGTGCCGCGTTCAAGGAGATAAGAAAGAGAAGCGAGAAGCCCTCGCCTAAGCAAAGCGCACATAATGAAGGCATCCTGCCCTTGCCTCCTCATTGCACTTTGGAAATAGAAGCGAGAGGCCTCGAAATGAACGCACTTTTCTATCCTGGTCAGCGAGGTCGCGAATGCATGGTAAGCGTGGGCAAACAAAACAACTTGCAAAAAGGCGTTAAAAAAATAATAAAGATCCAACGGAAGCAAAACAAAACATCACATAAGAGAAGAGCTTTTTTTTTCTTTTTTTTTGCACAGCGCAGTTTGGATTATGGGTTGTGGGCGCTGGCGTAAGGAGATAAGAAAGGAGAAGCCCTCGCCTAAGCAAAGCGCGCAAAAAAAAGAAAACGGAAGCAAGAAAAAAAAAACATAGAGAGGAGCATTTTTTTTTTGCGCATCGCAGTTTGGTTTTGAGTCGTCGCGCGCGCAAAGAGATAAGAAGTTACGTCGATTTTCGGGATAGAAGGTCCGTTCATTATGCGAGTAAATATGGACGCAAAAATTTTACTTCGCGTAATGAACGCTCCCCTCCAACTTTGCATCGATTTTTCGGAAAAAAGTGTGTTCATTCTGCGAGTAAATACGGTATAGTTAGATTAAAAGTGAGCTTATAAATGGGCAGGTGAAGCTTGGGAACAAACTTTCACGAAGCCTACATGAGTTCTCACTTTAAACAGAGGCAACAGTAGTAGAAAGGCTTGAAGAGAGCTATTAATGCGAATAGCATTCTTTGGATACTTCACGCACTTTTCGCCTGATCTATGTATCTATCTTTGGCTATCTAACCTCTGCACGCCGCGGGTCGAGCAACAAACAAAAAGACCGGCGCAGGCTGGGATTCAGACCGTTGACGCCGGTGACTCGGCAGGCAGACGCGCTAACCACAGAGCTATGAAGGCAGTCATTCGGCGCGAGACTCCTAATCGGTTATTGTTTATGGTCTTTACCACAGGGGACGCGCTTTACAGCGCTGTCACAGCTTCCCCGGTGCGCTGCTGCCGTTCGCATGCACGCGAGGCTCATTCCACGCCTCGTGAGGCCGAGCCGCGGCCTGCCATCACCCTCTCCCGGAGCGGGAGAGGGTGAGCTAGCAAGGCCGCGCCACCTATCTCCCCGTTGGTTGAGACTAGCTGAGACGCCAGGTAGTCTGGTGGGAGCACCATTTTGAGCGTTCGCGCGTATGCGTAGCGTGCTTGCTTTCGGCTTCCTAAGCGGCCGTCAAACGCCGCGTGCTGAGCTCGCGTGGAGATCGTGCGCCAGGGCCGTGAAAGCAATCAGCAAATTTAGAGTCGCCTGAAGAGTGGGCTGCTGGCGTATCCAAGGTAGTGCGGCCACCTGGTTCAACGGCGCACTTAACTCAACGGCGCACCGCTTGATGCTATTCGCATTAACGTAGATAATCATTCCCAAAGGATGGGTTCTGCTGATTTTTTAATGTTCAATTTGAAAATTTTCAGCCAAAACCACTCTTCGCTTTGAGATCAAAATCCACTATTCACACATGACTTCAAGTCTGACATATAGACTTCGACGCTGTCATGTCACATGATCATGTCATGTGATGTTATGTGGCATCACATCACTTGACACCATGATGTTGTGCGGCCACGTCGCATGATCTCGCATGATCAGTCGGAGTGTGGCAATAAAGAAACGAGAAAACCCATCATGCCTTGCGCATTGCGCTTCAGCACACAGTTGAACCTCGATTTAACAAAGTCACCGGGACCCGCTAATTATTTCGTTAACTCGAGAACTTCATAAAATCACGGAAGGGAGACCTCGCGCGTAGGCTGCGCGGGGAATCCGAATTTGTTAGTTAAATCGGGAAATTCATAATATCGGGCTTCATAAAATCGAGGTTCAACTGTATAACGGGTTGATCGATGGATGAAAATACTAGCATCAATGTTTTGTGCAGGGATCGGTGCCTCTTGGACCAATTTGAATAATCAGGGCGGTGCCCGCCGACAATGTCACCCTCCTGGAAATTGTGCTGGTCATGATCGGCTCCGTCTTCATCTACGGCCTGCTGTTGTGGTACCTAGACAAGTGTGGCCCTACCAGTATGGCATTCCGAAGCACCCCTGTACTTCTTACGGTAAATGCACACCTTTGTTGCTTCTGAAGGTTAAAGGGACTGCACATTTTCAATGGCCTGCTGTCTTGTTGGGTGTTACTCGGCCACCCTGGGTCGATCGGCCAGCAGTAGCCAATCACAGCCTTGAGCAAGATCTTCCTTTTCATTAATCTTTGTTGCGATTGTGGACTGAAATGATCTGTTTGACATGCTGGGGTCACCGGAAACCGCAAGATGTGCCAAGTTTTCTCTTTCTAACTTTTGAAGTTTTTGAATTTACTTCCATTTAGTCGGATTACATGGAGGCAATCTCTCGCGTGTCTCTAATAAGTTTTCTTGTTGTAACTGTTAGAGGAAAGGCATGTGTATGCCTACAATAGCCAATGTTGCTGCTGTTTTACTATAATGGGATGCAGACATGGGCTGGTTCCCATCAGCTATGTGTGAAGAAAGTTGTTTTCATTTGTACTTCATGACTAAAATAAGTTCACTGTAAGTGTAATTCAGTTAAAGTTGGGGTAAGAGAGAGACTGAGTTTTAGTGCTCAAGGAACTCTTTAGGGTCAAATCCAGTTTGAGAACCTCTGCCATAAGTGGAAATGAATCATTAATACTTCCCCCTGTTGTGTGTTGTACACAGACTAGGCTCATGCCATGTGTAGTGTTGCCACCACTGTCATCATTGTCACATTTGCATGATGGCGTTCATGTTTTTGCTTGTTTTGCATCTTGCGTGCATCAAGTTATGTGGGCAACATGCATGACATATGTTGTGGTTTGCTTGTGAGTTTGCATGTTCAGGTGTTTGTATGTTCCCCTGCTTGTGGAGATTTTAATTCATGAAATATAAGGATAGGTTACTAGATATCAGAGCCAAGTCTAATCCATAACTAGCAAAATGGCTTAAACATGAGCTTAAATTATTTTTGTGGGTTTGCGTCAAGTGACACATTCAAGTGACACATTATGTTAATGCTTTTAGAACTGATAACACGTTTCGCTTTGTTTAGGCACTACACAGCAGACATAGTATAGCTATGACCTATAAAACATAATAGCAATTGCTGAGGTATGCCATACCAAGATGCTTATGGCAAGTCATGGGCACGTTACTGCTAAAATGTAACAGTGTTACTACAGTTACTCAGGGTAACAAAAGTAACCCTGCTACAGTTGCAGTTACAAAATTGAAAGAGTAACTTGTTACAGTTACAGTTACTTTGCTGACGTTACGCCATTACTTCGTCAGTCACTTTACAAAACATATTAGAAAACATTCAAAAGGAACCTTCCTTAATATGCCTTTAAATTAGCATAGATTTTTCTTAAGACATTGCGTTATTGACAGTGGTAATCAAAATTAACATGTTTGGTTCTTCCTATTTCACTTTTTACCTGAATAGCTCCCTACACAATATCCTAATTTAAGGCAGTATAAAGATAATTCCACTATATTATAAAGCATTTTTAGTTTTTTCTTTTGCAAAACTACAGATGACTTTACGTATCACTCGCAGAATGAACACTTTTTTTTTCGAAAAATGATGCAAAGTTGGGGGGAGGGGGGGGCGTCGTTAGGCGAGTAAAATTTTTGCGTCCGTATTTATCGCATAATGAATGGACCTTTATCCCGAAAATCGGCGTAACTCTATCTCTTTGCGCGCGGCGCACGACTCAAACTAAACTGCGCAGCGCAAAAAAAAAAATGCTCCTCGCATGTTTTTTTTTTTCTTGCGCATTTCTTTTTTTTCTTTTTTTTTTGCCGCCTTTTGCAAGCTGTTTTGTTTCGTTCTCCTCTTTTTTTCTTATCTCCTTAAAGGCAGTGCGCGACCCAAAACCAAACCTGCACTTTGCAAAAAAAAAAGAAAAAAAAGCTCGTCTTTGGTTTTGTTTTTTTTTCTTAATTCCGTGGATTTTTTTTTTTCTGACGCCTTTTGCAAGTTGTTTTTTCGCTTTGCTTGCAGGCTTAGTCCGCTTCTCTTTCCTTATCTCCTTTCGCGAGACGTGACCCAAATCCAAACTGCGCTGTGCAAGAAAAAAAAAAGCTTCTTATGTTTTTTTGCTTCCGTTGGATTTTTTTTTAAATTTTTTAACGCCTTGTAAGGTGTTTTGTTCAGCCCACGCTGCCCTTGCATTACGGCACCCGCTGCACCAGGATAAAAAAAGTGCATTCATTTTGCGCAGCGTGGAAAGGGGGTCAAAATTTGACGTCCCAGTTGAAAGTTGTGTTTAATACAGCGAGTGAAAGAAAAAAAGTCGAAATTTTGAGAGCCGGCTTGGGGGGTCGTTTATTACGTTAGTGCGTTTATTGTGCGAGTAAACACGGTAGTTTTTCAAAATTTTAAGCTATCAGATACTTGCTGATAATCCATGAAGGATTTTCAAATATGCACGACTAACACAAGGTATACACGAATACAACAGCACACATCTAGATCTTGGGTATATCTAATCATGGTGCGAGTATACAATCGGTCAATTCTACTGTTGGATTTCTTTGGTGAGGCCAAACGGGACGGAAGCAATAAAGATTGTGCAAATGTGAAGTCAATAATAATATGTCATAGCTTGCAATCAGCTTTGTAGGTGTTATGCCACTCCAATCCACTCGTCGGCCGAATCGTTTTGTACTGCCTGCACACAATCTTTCATGAGACACAAAGCTTCTTGTGAAAACTTGGAGAGCAATGCTGCTGCAACATTCCTCCGTCAAACCCATTGAACGCAGCAACGGTGCAAAGGAGCTCTGATTGAGGTACAAACGTCCACTGCGTGTAGAATTCAAAATGGCTGTTGTGATCTTTTCTCTGCCACTTCCTAACTAGATCGGACATGTTTGTGCTCCTCCACCTCACCACCGTTTACGACGTGAATATTATAAATCAACTGATGTCAGGTGTCGTTATTCCCGGCTAAGGGCGGTCTTCCCATTAAAAAAAATGCATAAACAAGCAGAATGACACTGACTTTCTGAGCGAATACCCTTTCTCGAGTGACGGGACCCAAGAAGCAGAGCAGTGGGGGACAACGAGTGGGTGACGGGAGGCAAAGCCAGTAATTGGGTTGCAAAAAACGGAAGGGAGAGCAAGTGGGCCTAAAATTGAGACCTCAGCAAGAGTGCATCTGAGAGTTGGACGATTCAGATTAGAGGGAAAGGAAACGTATGCTTAACGGCAAAAAGACTAGGTTCGGAAAATCATTTGTGCCGTAAGCCTACGGGCATTTGGGGCGACAATCACCAAAAACTGTCCTCCCTGAAAAGCACTCGCTCCCTCCGCCCGAATGAAGAAAAGAACGCTTTAGAGATGCCGCGCTTTGTTACATCTGCGTGCGCTGTGGCCGATGTACCATACACGGCGGGTAGGGTACGGACACAAACGTTTCCATCCTCCCAGCTGGCGGGACTGGCTTAGCCAAACAAGGTCACCCAAAGTTTTTTCTTTTTTTCTTGTGTTTTAGACAGCAGACAGTTTCTGCAGCAGTTTTTGCTGTGCCCTTCCTGTATCAGGACTTGGGATTCTCTCACGAGTTGCGAAACGACTTGGTGGTCGTGTTTGCAATATTTTGCACATAACCTTGAGAAGTATAACTGTAACGACGTTACTTTTTACAGTTACTTCCAAAAGAGTAACCCTGTTATCAGTTAAAAGTTATTTTCACTAAGCAGTAACGAATTACAGTTACAAGTTACTGAAAAAAGTAACTAGTTACTGGTAATGCATTACTAGTAACTAGTTACTGCCCAAGACTGCTTATGGCATACTTTTAAATATTGTAACCTATATTCAAGTGATAAACACACTATTTAAATATTTTTTCATACATTACAATAACTTTTAATTCATCTTTTAATAATACAAGAGGTTGATATTGTGCCAAACGAACTGGTAAAAAAAAAAGTTGAGATACAACTGACTGTGGTCAATATAGCATAAAAACTGAAGTGTGAGAAAAGCTCATGAATATAAATGGAGAAAATACATTTTGATGCTAGGCAGCATTCTGTCCGATGGATATTACCAAATTGGACTTGCATTTTAAAAATAACATTGTGTATCTATTTGTTTTCTTTCTGGTAGATTTTTATAAAATATTTGCATTCTAAAACATATCACAGATGTAAAACTGTGTTTTAAAAATAGCTTTGTGCAGCTATTTCTGTGCAAAACTTAATTATGCGCATTTGATACATAGCTTTTGTGTAATTATCAAATTTTGGACTGATGTACCGTAGGTAAAGACAGTTTTTGTGAAATAGTTTTCTTGCCTCATTTGGTGAAGGCTTGTAGCCTAGTGTCACTACATTATATACAAGGTATTAATTATTCCTGCAAATTAGGTGTAGAATTGTATATTCTTGGTTGCTAATAGGGTCGTATCTAAAACTACTCTCAATGTTGGTTCTAGCTTATTGGTGCTTTTAGCTTTGCCCAGCCCTGTTCATAGCCTATCAGAACATGCAAAAGCCACCTGAACATAGCACCACAGTTTTTGAAATGGTGCAGCAACCTAAACCTTTTTTATATAATACCGTATTTACTCGCACAATGAACGCACTCGCGTAATGAACGCACCCCCAAGTCGGCTCTCAAAATTTCGACTTTTTTTTCCCTCGCGTAATAAACGCACCCCCAACTCGGACGTCAAAATTTTGACCCCTCCCCCACGCGCGCGAAATGAATGCACTTTTCTATCCTGGTGCAGTGAGGTCGTGAATGCATGGGCAGCGTGGGCGAACAAAACACCTTGCAAAAGGCGTTAAAAAATAAAAAAATCCAGCGGAAGCAAGAAAAAAAACATGGAGAGGAGCTTTTTTTTTTCTTGCACAGCGCAGTCTGGACTTTGGGTCGCGCGCCTCGCGGAAGGAGATAAGAAAAAGAAGCGGAGAAGTCCTCGCCTAAGCGAAGCAAAACAGCTTGCGAAAGGCGGCAAAAAAAAAAAAAACACGGAACCAAAAGAAAGAAAAAAACATAAAAAGGAGCTTTCTTTTTCTTCCTTTTGCACAGCGCAGTTTAGTTTCGGGTTGTGCGTCGCGCGCCGCGCGCAAGGAGATAAGAAGAAAAGCCCCGGCTAAGCAAAGCAAAACAAAACAGCTTGCGAAAGGCGGCAAAAAAAAGTCCACGGAACCAAGAGAAAAAGAAACATAAAAAGAAGCTTTTTTTTTTTTTACACAGCGCAGTTTGGTTTTGAGGTCGCGCGCAAGGAAATAAGAAAGAAAAGCGGAGCGGAAAGAAAGAAATGCGCAAGAAAGAAAACATGGAGAGGAGCTTTTTTTGCGCATCGTAGTTTGGTTTTCGAGTCGCGCGCCGCGCGCAAAGGGATAAGAAGTTACGTCGATGTTTCGGGATAAAAGGGCCGTTCATTATGCGAGTAAATACGGACGCAAAAATCTTACCCCGCGTAATGAACGCACCCCCAACTTTGCATCGATTTTTCGGGAAAAAAGTGCGTTCATTATGCGAGTAAATACG
>JAZHYW010030094.1:0-11095 GCA_037355805.1 Ixodes ricinus
TTTACGTTGCAACTCTGAACGATTCTCAAATTTGCTTATATTTGGGGGTCAATGTCTCTAAAAAATTGACCGCATCTCCACGTGGTGAATGATGTTGGTTGGGGCGAAGCTCTGGTGGTGCTTGTCTGCGTAGACGCTGAGCCGCAGCATGCCGAGCCTTTCGTTCGTTTTCATCCATGTCAGAAAGAATGTGTGGTATGGAATGTGATTATATACGCATTTAAACATTTGACCGCAGCGCCCTCTCGTCCATAAACATTGAGCCAATGCATGCAAAGTTTAACGCGATTATATACGCATTTGACCGCAGCGCCTCTCTCCTGTATAGACGTTGAGCGGCTACATGCAACGTTTCATCCATGACAGACATCCCAGGTCTTGAGTTACTAGCTACATATCAGAACCCCTACTCGTCCTGTCGCTGCGCAAACAGTTTCAACACTTTTTAATGCGAATAGCATTCTTTGATACTTCACGCACTTTTCGTCTATCTATGTATCTATCTATCTGGCTATCTAACCTCTTACGCCGCGGGTCGATAAATAAATAAAAAGACCGGCGCCGGCTGGGATTCGAACCGTTGACCCTTTGATCAGCAGGCAGACGCGCTAACCACAGAGCTATGAAGGCAGTCATTCAACGTTATCTAAACGGTTGTTTATATCTTCGTCACAGGACGCGTTGCACGCTGTCACAGCTGGGTGGACGCGCTGCGCTCATGCACGAGGGGCTAGTCCCGTCTCCGTGAGCTGAGCACGGCCGCTAGCTCACCCTCTCCCGCGCTCGGGAGAGGGTGATGTAGCGGCCGTGCTCAGCCTCACGAGAGCGGAATGAGCCCTCGTGCATGGAACGCGCGCGCACCGGTAGCTGTGACAGCGCTGTAAAGCGCGTCCTATGGTAAAGATATAAACAACCGTTTAGAGTACCGTTGGTTGAGACTAGCTGAGACGCCAGAAAGTCTGGTCGGTACCATTTTGAGTGTTTGTGCGTATGGCGCGTGCTTTGCTCGCCTTCCTAAGCGACACAAACGCACGTGCTGGGCTGCGGAGATCGTGCGCAGGGCTGTGAAAGTGTCAACAAATTTAGAATCGCCTCAAGAGTGGGCTGGCGTATCTAGAGTGTGCCGGCCACCTGACGAACGCGCATAACTCCGCACCGTTTGATGCTATTCGCATTAACGTAGATAATCATTCCCAAAGGATGGGTTCTGCTGATTTTTTTTTTATAGTTTTTTTCATCTTTTTTTTTTTCTTTTTTTTTGCTTTACACAAGCACGTGAGCTCACAAGCTCGTAATTTTTTTATCATTTTTTTTTCTTTTTGCCCTACACGAGTACGAGCATCCGACGCCGGTCTACGCCGGACGGCGGACGGACATACGGACATGGCTAGCCCCTAAGGAGCTTCGCCCCTAAAAGAAGAATGTTTTGGAATCGCTCCTTGCTCAAAACATGTCTCGTCGCTGCATAAATAATGTGATAAATTTTAATTTTTTTTTCTGCCCATTTGTTGTTGTGACATAGACATGTTTTATTTAGCACTGTAAAAATTTTTTTTTGCCAGTTCAGTGTTTGTTTTTATATAGACTGTAGGGGTTTTCCCAGAAATTTTTTAGGGGTGGACATCACCACCATGAGAGCGGTGGGGGGGAGGAGGGGGGCGGGTAGTTTGCAGTGCGGCACGATCTGGCTTGCCAACAGAACACAGTTTGCATAGGCACCCTAACTTTGCAGCCCTGTGAGTGACGCCACGCTGCGGTGCGGGGAGTGTCGCCACGCCACGCTGCGGGGAGCAAGCAAAGTGGCAAAGATAAAGCAGGGCCACGGCACGGACGTGTCAGAGAGCAGAAAGCCGAGAGGCTTTCTGCTCTCTGACACCACTTGCGCACCACCTGCGGAGAGAACTGCTGCATGTTCGTCACGTCTGTTTTGTGTTTCTCCTCGGCCGATCACCCACTGCCGGCGGTGCTCTGCGGCTCCGCTATCCTCGTTTGAAAGAGTGGCAACAGTTGCGATAAGACACTCGGACTTAGGTGCTTGGGCCTGCTGAGTCCGACAGTCTGCAGCCATGTGCGCAGGCAAAATCGCATTGTCATCCTGTGACGTATTCGAGCGGTGAGCGGTCAGTCGGAGCGGTGAGCAGGGGAAGCCACTGCCGCCCACTGTGGGGAGAACCCTGATAGACTGGAGAGAAGGGTATATGTGCCAGCACGCTGAGAGCACCACCTTAAATTATGTCGTTGCACTAATATTGTAACCTTTGCAGTACTAGCTCATGCTACTGGGATCCCGTTTGAACGCCCACCTTTTTTGAAGAGACAAATGTTTGAAAAATGTCGGGTGGGCAATTTTTGGGGATGTGACGGCAAAGCGTTATCAAAAATGAGCGATGAACGGTGGAGCACCCGTTATGAACAATATGACGCAGTGCTTGATACTCTAGAGTGCGGACGCGGTAGAACTCTGGTTTCGCAGTGCGATGAGCGCCTGCGAAACCAGAGTTTACTGCGTCCACCGCGTCCACCTCGCCAACGAAAGCCTGCGTTGCAAGAACTGATAATGTCGCAGACTCGGCAGTTTCACATTTAATAATACAATAAACACGCGGGAGACAAACTCACATGTCACGAGAACCGTTGCCGCACGCGCAGGTTGCAGAAATTCGAGTTCTGTGGCGCAACAAAAACATGCGGAAGCCACCACAAGCTCGCGTGTCACAGAAACCCATTACGGGCTCTCAAGTCACGCACCGACATTCCAGTCGCATGCGGGCTCGTATACGAGCACGCATGCCACGGGAACCAATGCCACAGATTGCTGGACGCTGTGAATTCACATTTTACAGTGCCATAAACGAGCCGGAACCCACCAAGAACTCGTTGTCACGCGGGCGGTCGGTGACGTTTCGGAATTTTTAACCCGGAGATATTTACTGATAGAAACTAAAAAACCGGATGGGCGGTTCTTCGAGTAAAGGACATTCGTAGGAAATTTCACGGCGAACAATTTTTCGAAGCACATCTTTTAATGGGCACACTATGCTCAATCTCCTCCAGGCGTGATGCTGAGCATCGTGATATCCGTGGTCTTCTTCCTGGGCAAGCTGAAGGTGTTTGGCATCGACGAAGAGGCTTTGGCCAAGTCCATGTGGGCCTTGAGGCTGGTGCCGGGCTTCTCGGTCACCTGGGGCTTTGCCAACATCCACGAGATCGGCGGAGACCTCCGCAAGTGCGCCCAGATCCCGGAGGCCATGCGCAAGGACTACTGCCCTTTGGCGGCGCTGTTCAATATCGAAGTCTGCTGTCAACGTACGGAACGCTCTCTCTTATTTTTTCTTTCCTTCTCCTGGCTTTGTTTACGTCTGACGGTTCGGTCGAACCATGGAGCCGCGGAATAAGTCTTGAACTTTTGTGTTTAGAATCTTGTCCTGCCCGATGACGCCTTCCTAGGAGGTAGCAGCCTTGGAACCTTTTCGAATTTGCCCGAAGGTTGCTCAGTAATTACGAAATCAAATCTATAGTCAGTGTGTAAATAGTGGTTTTGTACAAGTATTTTCTAATCAAATATCGAGCATCTAAAGGCCCGTTCACACTCTTGCAACTCGAGTACGGCCGAGAGAGACGAGGCGTTGTTAAAACCTCTTAAAAGTTCTTAGGACGAGAGAACACACTGGCACGCTGGCGCCATCTATGCGGTGACCCTGGAACTGCATTTCACAAGAGTGAAGGTTTTGCGGGATTTCCGAGGTAAAATGTGCGTAATACCTATAACAGGGTGGAACGGCTGCGCCATTTGCGCCTTTTTGCGCCAGATGCATTTGTCTGCGCCATCCTGCGCCATTTTGCGGAAACTGCGCCACAGCCAATACCTCGCGCCATTGTGCTCCAAATCGCACAACGTGCGCCAAAAAAATTATATTTTGTCTTGGTTTCGGTTATTATCGACTCAATTGGCAACAATGAGCGCATTTAGCTTGGTCGGTCTTGCAATTTTTTGTTCCGTTTATTTCCCCTGTGTATCCCAAGTCGGAAGCGCGCGAAAAACTCGGGGGTCGGATTCCAAGCGCTACATCACCTGCGACTGGATTCTTATTCTTCAACCATAAACGGTTAAGCAAGTCAGCCGAGGTGAGGTTGAGTCGTTAAGCGTCAGATTGCCTGAGGCTCTGCGGCCCGGGTTCCGGAAGTCAGCCAGTTGAAAACACATTAGCAAAAGATTCCTTTTAGTGCTTCATCATTAGAAGTTGGAACCGCATTCCTGCAAGATAAATCGTGATTTGATTGAACTGAAACGCGGTCCGATCCGAAACCTTGCCGGCCAGCAGCTCTCACGCGAGCGGTAGATCTGCTCGGCGTACTTTAAATCTTGCTCCGGCTCATCGCTTCGAATACGATAACTTCGTTAATCGTAGTCTACTGCTTCGATATTGAGTTGTACAATAGGATAAACTCGAAATTTGTTGCCCTGTTCCTCCGCGCAACTGCACATCCGTTGCTTACGCACGTCACATGGTTCGCACATATAATTACTATGTCGAGCACGTGTGGGTTGTGCTATAAGCAGTGCTGGTTTGCATTTTAAGCAGCTGAAAGCCACTCAGAAAATATCAAGGACACTATCTTCAGAAACATATGGTACTTGCTTTTCGGTTCTCACTAAGGCCAAGTTTTCGCATCTGTTACACTGTTATCCCATCTACCTAGGTTCCTAACCACTCATATGCATCTGTGCTGCTAAGCACAATTGAAATTGCTCCCGTGCTCGTCTAAGACGCAAGCTGAAGTACAATGAAAACTGATTTGAGCTGCGCCTAGCCTGCTCCAGAATGTAGTTTTAGCTGCTCCCAACCTGCTCCAAAACATCTGTTTCAGCTGCTCCCGTGGCTGCTCCCAAGTACATTTCATGAGTTCCACCCCTGCTATAAGAAAGGATTGTTTATAACGTTGACAAAAGTTTTTCGAGCCAAGAAACAAAGGATGATGCACGAGAGAAATAGAAAATATGCCGGACCGCCAAGTTTACACTGCTACCCGATAGATGGCGCCAGTGTGTTCTCTCGTTGTAAGAGGTTTCAAGGAACCCAGTTTTAGGAGGTCGCAAGAGTGTGAATGGGCCTTAAGCCTTTACTACGGCACAAACGCTTCAACGAAAACCCGAATGAATTCGTGAAAATTGATCCTGAGCTTTCACATGTCCGTTTCTAAGCTAAGTGAATTTTTATTCTACTATGTTAATCGACTGTGGCCTCTGAAACCTCATTTCCTACGTTGCGTTGCGAGTAAACGAGGCATTTGACATACAATTCAATCTACACGATGCCCAGCTACAGTCGAGCCCGGTTATATCTCACCCGGGTATTTTGAATTATTGTCTAGTATATCGAACAGTCCAAACATCCCCTTGAAAATCACATGTAAAAGCATAGGAGCGTTGTTTTTTTGTATCGAACTCCCATGGCGGGGTCACTCGATATAGCGAACAAGGCAGCACAGCCGCCGGTCGCTTATTTTGCGGTTGGCGCCAGCGGCGAGCACATAGCAACGCGTAGTGAGGCTGGCAGACCGCCAAGCCAGCATACGCGCACGGGGATACGCAGCAAAAGAGCAGTGAGCAGTTGTAAGAAAGAAAAAGCAACCGTTAAAAAGGAAAGAAAAGTGAAGGATGGCAAGCGAGACACTGCTGTCGCTGCACGCTGTGACTGCACGCTGTCACCGCACTACTCCCTAACTCCCAAATAAAATAAGAAAAAACAAAAGTCTTGGTCAGGTCAGAGTGTGTTGACAACAACTGTTGAGCATTCACACTTTAAACGCCTTATCTTTGTTTACCTCTTCCTTTCGCCGTTTTTGCTTTGGCCGTTTTTTTCCTTTGTGTGCTTTTCCTTTTTTGCTGCCTGAATTTAGTGAGGTTCCTTTTTTTCTTGCTTGCTTAACTTTATTCTCTGGATTGAGAGTTCTTTCTTATATGGCTCGCTTTTTCCGTTCTTTCATTTTTTTAAATAATTTTCATGTTTTGTTGCCTGGATTTCAATCGCAAACACTGTCGCGTAAACGCCGTTTAATTGTTGCCGCGGTGTTTGTGATCTTTACCAACTAAGCTCTAACTGTATTTAGCGGCTCTTTTAGAGGCTCTGCAGTAAACTTTCGTTAGTTCGACCATGGTTAATTCGACTTTTCGTTTAATTTGATCGCGTCCAAAAGTCCCGGCGAGCGCCCACACATTTCTATGAGAGGAAAAGTTTGATAGTTCGAACTTGGGAAGACTCCGCATCGGATAATTCGTCCCGAGCGAATGCGCGCGGGCTCACATTGCAGGGCACCACGGCAGAAAAGCCACCAACGTAAGGCGAAACACAGGCCCTTTGTTGCAAAGCCGAACGTGCGCAAATATGCGCCTGCTCCTCTATGCCGTTGAGATTAGGGATGCCGCGAACTTTCTTCGAACCGAAGTTTCGATGATCGAATCAAGCGGTTCGAAAGTGAACAAAATGTAAGGGCGCAAACGAGCTGGTGTACATTGCACATGGTTGAAAAAAACCCCGAGACTGCGGGTAGAGACTTTTTAGTGTTGTGTCGTTTACCCGCAGTCTCGGGGTTTTTTCAACCAGGTTCGAGGTTCGAAAGATTTCGAATTTTCGAACTTTCTATATCGCAAAATTCGACGGAAGTCGAATTTTCGAACTTGTTAAACTAAGAAGTTCGACGCTTTGCGAACCGTCGAACTTATTACGCTAAAAAATTCGATCCCTTTCGAACTTTCGAACTTATTACGCTGCAAAATTCGATGCTTGTCGAACTTTCGAACATGACAGACCAAAAAATTCGATGATTTTCGAACTTTCGAATTTCTTGCACTAAAAGTTCGAAGCTTTTCGAACTTTCGAACTTCCTACGCCAAGGAATTCGATAGTTTTCGAACTTTCGAACTTATTTATCGAGAGAATTCGTAAAGTTCCGAACTATCGAATCCTGGAAAATCAAAAGTTCGACGAACTTCGAACTTTTAGGGTAAAAGTTCGACGTTCGTCGAACTTCGAAAGACCGGCGGACGGTTTCATTTGAATTCAAGTAGTGAGGTACATTCGTAATTTTTTTTCTCTCGAATTTTTACATGCCGTGCTGCGTTCCTTACGAAAGACAATGCCGTTTATTACAATGTTCTGGCACGCTCAGTTTTAAAGAAATAAATTCCCGAAAGGGCGAGGAAGGACGACGGGTTAGTGACGATTGACGTTTGTGCCATATTTGAAGCGGGCTAAAGCCGAAGCTATTTACGGTTGAGATGTTAAACGTTTTAAGAATGATCTATGTATAGCTTAGGTAAGTGTCGTCTTAAGATGTGATTATTGTTACTCAAGATGAGTTTCGAAGAAATATCCAAACATGTATCTACGAGCAATTATACTCTAAACTTGGTATTTTGTTTTTCGTCTAAGTTGCTTGAGGTATCGCATTTAAATTAACACCACAGACAGTACATCTGTAACATATCATTGCCATCTGCAGAATACAAAATAATGTATTTATTGTTTTTTCACGTTGAGGAATAATTTTAACTCATGGGGGAAGATTTCTAATATTAATCAAATTCAACACTTCATTAATTTTTTTTTTGGCTTTACGTTTTTGGGAAGTGTTTTTTTTTTTTTTTTAGTTTGTACACATTTGAGTAGGAGAAACTTGTTTCGAAGTTCTGAGCTTCTGAACATGCAAGAATACAACACTTCCGGCGGGATTTTTATAGGTTCTTTCTTTTTTTTTCTCCAGCTTTTAATCCGGGCATTTATTGTTATGTTTATCTTTCTTTTACCAATGGCACAGTTATTGAGGTCGAAAAGACATAGCTTTGAACTTCGGAACCTCTAAGCCTGTGACAAGTAGTGCCTTCTGACAACGAGTTTCCGACAATGGCCACCTACGGCGTCTACGCGATCTTTTATGCTGTGAAGAGCGACAGTAGTTATACATACACATAAATAATTTCAGATTAAAATAAGCTCGACCACGCCCTCCTTCCCCGTATTGTTTTCTTTTACAGTCCGAAATATCTGGAAGGAGGCGAAGGGGGGCTAGAGCACCCCCCTCCCCCGTTTTTTCTCTTCCGACGCCACTTGTATGGTAGAACGCTCCTCGACCTCCAGTTGTGTCGGCTTCTGTGCTTTTTGCGGGGCGTTTCCTCCGTCCCGGAAAATAAACCTCCAGGACAATTACAAACTCAACTAACTGTATGCCAGCGTCACTCGGGCGGCGTTCGATTGGATTACTACCAGCGTGCAAGGGGTGGGGAGGTAGTTTGCCAAGTCGCTTCAAGGTTTTTCTGAGCCTCAACCTCCTGCCCGCCCCTGGCCGTTTCGAACTGGGTGAGTATCGTAAAACAGTGCGTTCATGTGATCACTACTGCGCAATGCACGTTAAAGACCCCCCCCCTGGGCTGGTGGTCAAAATTACTGATCTATGGTCACACGTCACTCTGCACTGGCAAATATTCCAGCACATCCGGGACACTCGTCGTCTCATTTAATTGCCTGACCAACTTCGCGGAATATAAATATCACACCCTAACTTTTCTAAACCTGATTTCGTGAAAACCAGTGAGTCGTGAAAACGTTATTTCAAACTGAAACTGTGGAGAAACATTAAAACCGGACTTCGAACGTTGAAATCTTGGACTTAAAAAAAATTCAAAATCTTCGAAGTTTTTTTTAAAATTAGCTTTAAATGGGAATCGAAACTTTCGAACTTTTCGAACTTTATGTAGAAAGAAATTCGAAATCTTCGAATTGTTCGAACTCTATGTCTATAAAAATTCGAAGCGTTCGAATTTTTCGAATTTTATATCCAAAGAATTTCGAAATCTTCGAATTTTTCGAACTTCAGATCCCAAGAAATTCAAATTTTTCGAATATCTCGAATTTTTAAGTTAGGAAAGTTCGAAATCTTCGAATTTATCGAACCTCAAGTAAAAGAATATTCGAAATATTCGAACCCGAAATTCTAGAAACCGTGAAAGCTTCGAACTTTTCGAATTCGAAACTCTACTGTGATCGAAAGTTACGAATTTTTCGAATTCGAACCTCGGTCGGTATGAAAATATCGAAATTTTTCGAATGCGAACCTCAGTTCGCTTTGAAAATATCGAAACCTTTCGAAATCGAACCTTGGGTGGTTCGCGACATCCCTAGTTGAGATGGACCGTAGCAAATGGCACAAGCCAAGCAACTAATCTGGCATGGAGTAGCGCGAGAACATAGCACGTGGTTAGGCGTGCACAAGGGCACAAGCCAGCACACTGTCAAAGCGTTTCTTTTTTTTTTCTGTAGCATCGTGTTCAGCTCCATTTTGCTTGTGCCGAAAAACGTAAATTATCTTTTTCTTTTTATGTTTTTTTTTTTTTCGCCGACGGTCTGGTTGCCTGGCTCAAGTCAGCTCGAAGCTTTCTACGGCAGCTCTGAACGCTTCTCTGTAGCATGCGTGTGCGGTCCATCTGCGCGTCGGAAACATAAATTCTCTTTTCCTTTTTTTTGTTGCCGATGCCAACTTTGGCATGGCGCTAAAGTCAGCTCGTTAAACTTACTTTTTGTTTAGTTTTTTTTTTTTTTTGTAGGGCGCGATTTTTTTGGGATGTGGCGTTTAGTTACGCTGCTCTCCGAAGCCTGCTTTTGAACACGCGTTTTAAGTGCAGACGGCAGCAGACCATTCGTGAGTACTTTGGACAATAAAAGGAAGTTTAATTTTAGCCGTTTTTCTGTCCTTTTTTTAATTTGATCATTCGGATAATTCGACCAAATTTCAAGGTCCTGTCAAGGTCGAGTTAACGAAAGTTCACTGTATTTGGTAAGGTTCGGTTTGTCGTTGGCCTTCCGAATCAGCAGAAACGTGCAGAAATTTAAACTGGAGCGTAAGTTAACATAATTTTTCTATCTAATTATTGATATATCCAATTATTTTACGATCCCTTTGAATTCAATATATCCGGGTTCGACTGTATGCCAAATCAGGGGATTTTAAATGTTCTTGCTGTATACAATTACCTTTCTCCAGTCAGGAATGATTAACGCAAGTTCTTGGGCACCTCTGCCTAACTCATACTCATGCAAAATAGCCAGTTTAATTTTGAAAACATTACTGAAATGCTCATTCAACATTCACAAAGTTTCCGTTTCTTCTTAAGTACACCATACGCGTGCGTACAACATCCCGCATTGAATGTACGCTTCCCACCTAAGCACGCTGGCTGCAATATTTGTAGTTTTCACAGTGTTGACTGCTGCATTTTTAGCCCGGTTGAGTGTGCTTCTTACCGAGTACCGGTGCACTGGGGAGTAGCAGCATCCACAGAAGCGAGGCTCCGCTGGTGTTGCTTCTCTGCAGCGCGCTTAAGAGGGCTAATCTGCCGCGATCAGTAGCATATTATTCTAAACTACTATTTGAAAATTTGAGTATTTGCAGAACACTACAAATTTATGTTTATTTATGAGGAATGGTTTCTTATAACATTGTCAGAATTCTTTCAGGCTACCACGGTGAAAGAATCATGCGTAGAGTATACGTGAAATCCCGAAAGATTACCCACCCCTATTTTGGCAGGATCTGCTATTTTTCGGAAACACCGAAAGATATTGATATACAGGTATATATATATATACCGTGTATAAGCAGCCCTGCGTGTATAACCCGCAACCCCCACTCTGCGATGCAAAAATTTGAAAAAGAATTATGTACCTAAAACCAAAGTTTTGCCCGTCATTGAGGGCATAGTCACGTCAAGAGCGCTACAAGACGGCGCTAGCTAGTATTTGCCATGCGTCGCAAATTATCATCATCATCGTTGCGGCGACACGACACTTCCGCTGCTATCTGTCATTCCGTTTTTCACGGCGGCTTGCCAAGCGTCATTTTGTCTTTGTTATCTGGTGCGTGGTTTGGAAGTGCGTGTACTGCGAGATCGTGATCCAGCTCCTCATGAGATACAGTAGTGGATAAGTAAACAAAAAAATTCAACGTTTCTTCTTTTGTTTTTGAGGTTTTACTTGTGTATAATTTGCACCTGAGTGGAATTTAAAAAAAAAAAAAGAAAAAGTGTGGCTTATACACGCAT